>QRFJ01001624.1:0-207813 GCA_006176705.1 Cocos nucifera
TATAGGATCGAATCATGTCTAATAGAGTCTGATTTCTCCTTTCAGACACACCATTATGCTGTGGTGTTTCAGGAGGAGTCCATTAGAAGAGAATTCCATTCTCTCCTAGATATGTGGAAAACTCACCAGAAAGTTATTCTCCTCCTTGGTCAGATCGAAGAGTTTTAATACTCTTTCCAGTTTATTTTTCTAGTTCACTTTGAAATCATTTGAATATTTTAAAAGAATCCAACTTATATTTCATCAGATAGACATATCCATATCTAGATAGATCATCTGTGAAAATGATAAAGTAGACATATCCACCTCTGGCACTTGTGCTCATTGGTCCACATACATCAGTATATACTAGACCTAAGAGCTCATTGGCTCTCTCACCTTTTTCAGTAAAAGATGACATGGTCATTTTACCAAGAAGACATGACTCATAGGTTGAAAGTGATTCACAATCATTGACTTCAAGGATTTTCTTTTGAGTCAATCTATTTATCCTATTCTCATTTATATGACCTAGCCTACAGTGCCATAAGTAGATATTTGATATACTATCTAATCTACGGTGCTTGCCAGTAGAATAGACTACATTAATAGATTATGATAACATATATACATCTTTATTCAATTATCTACAGAAAGCAGTAACACCATTCACAATGACATTATAAACTCATTTTTTTATTAAAATTTCATAATTATTTATGGCCAAAAGGCCTACAGAAATGATATTTAAAAAGAAACTAGGACAAAAATGACAATCACTAAGAACAAGGTATGAGATTCAAATACAAGTTTCAAAATTTCTAAAGCTAGAATTGGAGCTGGTCTTCCATCTCCAATGTTCAGAAATCTCTTATCTTACTTGAATCTTCAACTAACCTGCAACCCCTGCAATGAATGACAAATATGATAAGGACTATCAGTGTCCAATACCCAGTCAGTAATATCATAAATAGAAAAATTACAAGGAGTTATCATATAAATACCTTGCCCAGCAATAGCTTGCTTCTTTCTCTGCTTGTTCGGATCCAGAGAGGTAATGTACTGAGGATAGTTCCTCTTTCAGTGCCTCTGCTTCTTACAAAAGAAGTATTTGGCTTGACACTTATCGAGCTTGGTCTTTGGGGTCTGAGCCTGCACAGGTGTCCTAGCATGAATATGCATCTTCTTGGCTTTCTTCTTCTTGTTCTTCTTTTCTTTTCCAAAGGATCGAGAATGAGAAGACGAACCTTCTACTAAGTTCACTGACTCCTTATGGAGTTGGTGATCCTTCTCAAAATTTTAAAGTAATCGCAGTAACCCATGGTAGTCCACTTCAGGCTTTGACATTCTATAATATGTAAGGAATGGGAGATAAGACTTGGGCAGCTAGTTCAATATTGCATCTTTTTCAAGTTGTTTGTATAAGAGAAAGTCGAGCTTGCTCAAGCGCTCTATCAGCTCGATCATGCACAATACATGATCAGTGATAGAGGCACCATCTCACATTTTAATATTGAAGATGGCACAACTAGTCTTGTGCCTCTCAATGTCATCGGGTGTGCCAAAAGAATCCTCTAACACTTGGAGCATTTTATTTGGCTGAACTGTCTCAAACTTGCGACTGAATTTGTCGCTCATCATAGCTAATATAATGCAGTGCACTATGGTTCGATCACTAAGTCACTTTTGATAAGTATCTCTGACTGTTTCATGTGCATTGGAAGTTGGCTCCTCAAGTGCAGGATCCATTAGTACATATAGGATCTATTCATGCTTCAGAACAATCTTCAACTTTCGATACCAACTATCGAAGTTGGATCCCACCAACTTATCATTATCCAATAATGATCGGAGCGATAGAGAAGTAGCTATGTCTGCACAAAGGAAAACAAAAATCTAATTATAATTGATTCATTAAATCTAAAGATTTAAACTATAATTAAAAGATTTCTTCCACTATTTTATTCGAATTGGTAGCCTCCACCTCCAATTTAAGAAATTATCCTAATTTCTTAGTGGATATTAGAATCCACATAGACTGTACATAAGTCCAACTTTGGTTGGCCCATCCATGTATATCTAAGGGTAGGTTCATAACTAATTATTTCTCTAAATAATTTTTAGTAATTAAATTTTACCCCAGGCCCTGATCAGTTGACTTTGGCCTTCTCAGAAAAGGGTCCAACCATTAACATGACTATACTTGGTCCATCCAACCAATGAATGATCAAGCCCAACTTTGATTGACCCACCTGATCATCATTTAGGAAGATGTATCCAAGAGATCATATAATGAATGATAATTCCATCAATCGATAAGCACCAGGCCTTTGGGCCTCCAATGATTATCTAACTGATGGACCCATTATCATCCACTTTAATGGGATGCTATGATCCAGCTATCATATAACTATTTTATTTTAGGAACCTAATAGTTTTAGAGAATTTATTTATAGAAGTGAGTTGGTCAGATTAACCAGCTTATCATGATCCTTCCACTAACTTTACCAAGTCAGCTTCAGGAAGACCATTAATAGGCTGGTTTAAGAGCACCTAAATCAGTCAAACTGATTTACCTAGCTGACATGGGTTAGCTCGAATAGTCAAACGATCCAATCAAAACATAATCTCACCAAGAGGCCAAATAAGTTTGATGAATGAAAGGGTCTGCCAGGCTTGCCTTAGACACCATAAAAAATGGGTAGGTAAGTGGGCTGCCAATTAAAAACCATTAGTCTGGTTTACCTTAGACACCAACTGATTTAATTAGTTTCAATTAGATCAACCTAACAGTTCGTGCTAGACTGCATAGCTAAGAATCAAGTCCATCTTAGGTCTTGTTAAAGATATGGACTTGACCATCTACAACTATTATAATTGATCTAGAGAATCCTTGACCTAATCTAAGACAACAATTGATTAGATTTAGTCAATTCTCTAATTAAGTCCATTCTTTAATCTAACCCTAGGTCTAACCCAATTAATGGACCTAATCCCCATAAATCCATTTAATTCAATGTGTTATGATTTGTGTCTTAGGATTTTCAATTCACAATCCTAGATTCTAATCAATCAACTTCTTAATTTTCAATTAAGTTTGAGGCTAAGGGTTGGGATTCGACTTTTCGAAAATAATTTTCTTGTTTATAAAATATTCTTACAACATGGTTCTATCAACCAAGTTGCATGTTTGATTTATAATCAATATGCAAGTAAAATAAATATAAAACTACTTTTGATCTAATCTAAATAGGTTAATGTAATTGAAATGATTTCAATAATAATTAATCATAAATCTTCTTAGATCAAATCTAACACATTTATGATGATTGAAATCAGATTAAAATATTTTTAATCAGATCATAAAATTTCTTAGATCTAATCTAAAATTTTATGATTAATATTTTAGATCGGTACGTACTAGGACAACCTATTCACTGTAAGAGATAAATCTTACAATAGGACAACCTTATGACAGTCCATGCAATCTAAAATATTTTATTATTTTTTTAAAAATTTTAGATTTAATAATTAGATTATAAATTAGATCTAATTTAAGAAATAATCTAGACATGTTCAAAAATTATGTAATAAGAACCTGGCTCTGATACCAATTGAAAGAACCAGATTTAGGGTTTTACAGGTAGATCTTAAAACTTTTTCAAGATCTTACAGCGAAAGACTTAAATAAATCTAAAATTTATTTAAATAACCATGTAAATATCTAGATCTTAGATCTACTATATGATTAAGATGTGATATTAAATCAAAAATTAAAATTAAATAAGAAAGAAGAAGGTTGATCAAATCAACCTAGATCTACACTACATCAAATGCAAGTATGAAGTTTATCTATTAGATCTATTATCTGAGCAAGTTTAGACATTCTAACTTAGTGATCCAGACTTGAGGATGAAGTCACGAGTCACACACACGTCCGACCTCTATGAGTCATCCACATGGGCCTACGATCTCTGATCTAAAGTTTGAAGCAGAAAATCAGCATAGCATGCTAGTACTGTGCTGATCCTTCTTCGATGGTCGATCCGATACTTTCTTCTTCAAAATTTGGACTCATCAAAATATGAGAAGAAAGATGAGAGTTTGCTGATCTAAGACTCTCTAAAAAAAAACTCAAAAGAAAGGAGGAGAGATTGAAAATAAAACAGCCCTAGAAGAAGACCCTCTTCTTCTTCTCTTTTCTCTCACCTAGACACCTAGTTTGGTGCCAATGGAACCCCCATGCCCAAGGACCCTCTTCCTCTAATGTTTGCACAACCCAAATCTCTCCTAAAGCTCTATATTTTACAAAAAAATTAGAATAAAATTCATGCAATAAATAGGAAAAAAGAATAGTCCAAGTTAGGTCAAATTTTTAGACTAGGAATATCCAAACATGGAAAGTTGTTGGGGCGCCCAACTCTTGGGCGCCTCCTCCATAATTTTTGGCATGGACCAACAAGAGAGGGTGCATAAAAAAAAAGATTATTTTTATAGAATAAGAGAAGAATTAATTAAAAGAGGAAGCGGCACTCAAGGGAAGATATTTTAGTCAACAAGGATTTTATCTCATAGAATCCTAAGCAAAAGCAATTCCTCCTTTGACTTGTTCTTCCACCTAACTTCCAAATATGATTTGGAGGGAGAGAGGGGGCATGAAAATCAGGAAGGAAGAGATTTTTCATGAAAAATATCTAAAAAATATGTATGGGGGGAGGTGGGACCAAGGTGGCACAAGGAAATAAGGAGTCCTAGTCACACTAGGACTCCCATTTTGACTTGGTCAAACATGATCTTTTAACCAAATAAAATTAAGATTAAACCAACCTAATTAAATAAGACCCTAAAATATTTAAGAACTTAATTAAATTAGATTAAATTAGATTTAATTTTGATTTATTTTTTGATCAAATTAGAAAATTGGGTTAATCCGAGTCCTAGTTAGAGTAGGACTAGTTCTTTCTTGCACTTGGCTTATCCAATAAACCAATTGAACTTGATCCAATCAAGTCCAAATTAAATCTAATTAAATCATATTTAATTAAACTTAATCTCAACCTATTGGCTTAATCAAATTAAGTCAATTAGCAATTCAATTACTAATCGATCCTTCTGCAACACTTGCACTAGGTTAAACATCAATCGTATTGATTGTTTAATCCTAGAACGATTCTTAATCATTGATCAACCATCCGATCAGATTGTAAGCTCTAATGTATGTGATCTTATGGGTCCAAACCTAAGCCAATATCATAAAAATAAATTTCTGTACCAATCGAAGTGACCATCTAGCAATGATATTCGATGGCCGGATAGGTTGAAGGTGTAGAACACCATCCTTAGATCCCTTCGGATATAGTTTTCATATAATTCATCCTCTTGACCACAATGCTCATAGGACACATCAAAGTTCAACTGTCAACTTTGATTAGGTTGTCAACATTGTATTTCAAAATACCAAATCCATCTGATGGATTATCCTGGCTAAGGTTTTGCTATATTGAAATATAGTGTTACATTCTTCTCCAACTCTTAGAGTGGTCAATTCCATCTTGATCACACTCCAACTTCGCAAGTACTTGACTATGCTCAGAAGCCTTCTATTGTTGAATTAAAAATTTAGTTAGTCTGGTATCAAAGCATAGTGAGTTGCTTGCAAGTCATTAAGGTGATCTCAGGTCTAAGGGATACTTATACCTATATCCCATCAGAGACATTCTCAATAGTAGAATGCTCTAGAGTCGATCACATTCAATGATGATGTACCCATATATCTCACCTATATGCCATACTAGTATCTCCACACACCTTGGTTAAGAGGATAACTAACCTATATGGCATATAACGACCTATGCTCGATCGATGCTATCATCCTAATTAATAGCCTATCATTTGGTCGTGAACAAATTTAAGGACTAATCGATAAATCCTCTCTATATCGAAACTAAGTAGTCCTAAGAACTTCATCACAATAATGGAGTTCATTAGAAAATGTAAACTTGTGATGATAAAAGATGTCAAAATATTTTTTATTAATTAATAAATTAATTATATTATCTCAACCGTCAACAGGCTGACGATTGGCTTTGGAACATAATTTTCAGCACCTTACGCCAAGGCTCTTCATAGAAGAAATAATTTCTGATAACCAAAGGCTATCACCCCTTCCATCTTCCACAGCCTCTCTGATTGTCTCTCTCCCCTTATTCTAAGTGCCAAAGGTTAGAAATAAATCTGAGAAGAAGATCTAATCAAATTTGTGAAAAGTTCAGCATCTACGCGATGGTGTTCATGAGGCGAATATGCTGCTTTCAAAAATTTTTTTGAAGGACTTATAGATTAGATTTAGATATGATATTTAAAAAAAAGATTCATGAGGAGAAGACATCCAGATTCTATCTGAGTGGATACTGGTAGAGGCCAAGTGCGTGCATGGCTCCTTCCAGAACCTTAGGATAGATCAGGATCATCACAGGATAATCAGATTACCTAAAATATAAGGTATGAAATTAATTATATTTAATTTAATTTTTAATCTTAATATCAGATCTTAAAGGATCATATCTAATTAGGATTTTAAATTTTTTTTTAAAATATTCCTTCAAATCAAATCAGATCTGAACGATCCTGTGCCGAAAAATAGGGTTTTTCTTTAATTGGTATCAGAGCTATGTTAGTAGTTCTTCAGATCTACCTTAGATCTAATTTTATATTTATTTATGATCTAATATTAAAAGATTTTAGATGTCACATAAGATGTAATTAGATTTAAAATAAAAAAATTAAAAAATTAAATCATTTAGATCTAATATGTATGAGATGTATGACTAGACTAGGTATAGAATAATTTTGTGTAGTCTAGTATGATCATATTTTTAATTTGATTAAATATAATTTTAGATCTATTTAATTTTTATTTTTTTGATGTTATAATTATTATAATGAGATCTAAAAAATAATTTTTTTTTTTAATTTTTATTTTATTTTATATGAGATATGAAAGATGCATGCTTAGATTATTGATAGAAAGTTCTATAAGACGTCTAGAATAGTTTTAATTTTGATATAATCAAATTTAAAATTTTATTTTTTAGATTTAATATGTGATATTTCAGATCTGAAAGTATGCATATTGATGATACATAAGATGTATGCAAGGCATGTATTAGTTAGATTTTTTTATATGTAATATATGATCTAACTAGTTTTATGGTAGAAATTATATTTCTGATTAAGATATTATCCTTGATCGTCCGATCATAAGAATAAAGTAGGATTTAAAGGCTCTCTCCTCTCATTCGATGGGATGTTCTTATGGTGTGTAGGAGTGCTGCGCGTTTGTCCTTTATCAAAAATCAGAACTTATTTTTCTACAAAATCTTAGATTCTAAAATCCTAGAATTTTTATTATATATTTTATTCTTGATCCCAAAATATAGTTAAGAATTAAGATTATAAAATTAATTAGATCTAAAAATTATAAATTTTTAGATCTAAGATATATTCATAAAATTAAATTCAGGCTTGGGTAGCTCAATTAGGTCTAGATCAAATTAAGTCAAGAGTTGGTTAGGTGGGATCAAAGAAAGTTTAGATTTGACCGACCTAATTGGATTAAGTCTGGATCAAGATCAGATCACATTGAGATATGACTCGATCAAGTCAAGATCTAATTTGGCTTCGTGGTTCAAGCCTGGATTGTAGGCTAATCCAATTGATTCTAATTTGATAACTTGATGTCTAAGGTAGTCTGACAGATACGATCGACTGGTTTTTAATTAGGAGCTACTCGACCTAAATGCATTCTTATCAAGTTAATGGCATATTCCTTCCATCGGTCTCACTTACCTGATCATTTGTGTTGACCCAGTTCTGATTTAAGATGGCTAACAATTTGAGCCAACCCATGCTACTAGGTTAGTCATAATTGTTATGACTAAATCAAGTAAAATTTAAAGAGACCTAAATTAAATCTTTCTAAGAAAATATTAAATCTAAGATCTTCCATCATTATAGATGTGCGGGCCCTTCCTGGGGTTGATTGTTCTTGACTGGATATAGTGGTTCAGTTGCACCGAAAAGACACAACCATGTCTATTAGGCATTGGATGCTATGGGTTGGAGGATGGGTTAGGCTCAATATTTTGGATACGATGAGGAATCTAATCAGAAATTCAATTCGTACAAATGATGGGTCTGACTTAACTAAGGAGTGGATCAATATTTCGAACATGATTAGATTCATGAATTAGAGATCAGATTTGGATGCACCATGATTAGAGAATCATTGGACAAGAGTTGTCCACTCATTGGTTGATCAATCATCAATAATTATTAGGTGAGGTGGTGAGCCAATTGGTGGGACCGCACCACCCACTAGAAATCAATGATTTTGGAGATTTTTGCAACTATGCTAAGAAAGTGTAGGGATCCGAGTAAATAGTGGAGTCTAATTTATTTAAAAATAAAATTTTAAATAAATTGATTAAGTCTAATTATAAAATCTAACTAGAAACTTTGACTCTCTATAGAAAAATATCTGCGTCCAATCCACTAGCCCGTATCCTAGACACCCATAGACTGACCAGACCCAATTATAAGGATTAGCTCCAAAACTTCAAAATTATTTTGGGTTTTGAGAAGTTGACTCATGTGTTGGAATAGGATCCTCCGACCTTACCATCCCATCCATCCAATGATCAGAGAGCATCTCTCGAGAAGTGGATGGATGAAGATAACAAAGCCAGGTAGTACATTTTGGGCTCGATGTCTGATGTGCTCCAGCGCCAACATGAAGACATTAAGACTAGCCACCAAATGTTGGCTCACCTGCAAGAGTTGTTTGGTGAATAGAGTTGTGCAGCCAAATATCAAGTCACTAAAAGACTGTTTAAGGCTCAGATGCATGATGGATAGTTAGTCCAAGATCATTGTCTGATGATGATCAAGACCTTAGAAGAGCTTGAGAAGCTCGGTGTCAAGTTAGATCAGGATCTACAGATTGATATAATTTTACAGTCCTTAACTGATGCATATGGGCAGTTCATCATGAACTACCATATGCATAAACTTCAGAATACCTTGGATGAGCTCATGAATATGTTGGTTACTGCTGAGCTTTCTATGAAAGGTTCTAAAGACTTAGTACTTACTATGGAGCAGACCTCTTCTAAGAGAAAATTTTTTTGAAAAGAAGAAGAAGTCTATGAAGAAGCAGAAGGTGGATGGTGGGAAGAAGAAGGCAGAGCCAAAGAAGAAGGCTGCTGACAAAAAAAAATATTTTCATTTCAACACTCACAGCCATTGGAAGTGAAATTGCCCTTTTTACCTGGCCAACCTGAAGAACAAGAAGGAGGCAGGTCCTTCTAGTGGTTTGCTTGTTATATAATCTAATCTTACGATTTCTTCTACATCTAGTTGGGTGCTTGACTCTAGTTCTAGTGCTCACTTATGCACTTCTATGCAGGATCTTGAGGATGGCAGGAGGCTGAGGGATGGTAAGATGATCCTACACATCAGGAACGATGCAAGAGTTATTACTGTGGCTATGGAAATCTATCCTCTGTGATTACCGTCAGGATTAAACTTAGTACTTAGGGACTATTTTTATGTGCCTGCATCAAGCATAAATTTGATTTCTATTTCATGTTTAGCATAGGAAGGCTATGTAATTAGTTTTCTTAAGGACCATTGTAATATTCTTTATGAAAGAAATAAAATTGCAAGTGATTTTCTTATAAATGATTGCTATCAGTTACATATTGTTATTTCTATTTTCAATATTGAGCAAAACGTGAATGCCATAGGATCAAAGCAACCTAGGGATAGTCTAAATGATAGGTATCTTTGGCACCTTAGGCTAGGTCATATAGCTGAAGATAGGGTTAACAAATTGAAGAAATTTGGGCTATTGAGTTCGTTGACTTTCGAGTCATATCCGATTTATGAATCATGCCTTCATGGCAAAATGATCAAGCTCCTTTTTATGGGACATGGGGAAAGGGCCACAGACCTGCTTGTCCTAATACATACTGATGTATGCGGCCCATTTGATGTGCTAGTCAGAGGCAATTATATCTACTTCATCACCTTTATCGATGATTTATCTCAGTATGGATATGTATATTTGATGCAACACAAGTCTAAAGCTTTTGAAAAGTTCAAGAAATTCAGACTTGAAGTAGAAAAATAGATAGAAAAAATCATTAAGATTCTTCGATCAGATCAAGAAGATGAATACCATAGTCAAAAATTCCTAGACTATCTTAAGGACAATGGCATAGTCTCTCAATTGACTCCACTTGGAACACCTCAACTCAACGGTTTTTCAGAACAAAGAAATCAGATCCTATTATATATGGTTCGATCCATGATGAGCTTCATGGACCTCCTAAGTCTTTTTAGGAATATAGTCTATTGACCACTATATATCTACTGAATAGGGTTCTATCTAAAACTATTCCTACCACATCATCTGAGATATGGCATGGTAAGAAACCAAGTCTGAGTCATCTTAGAATTTAGAATTATCCAGCCCATGTCAAGAGATAACAAACGGACAAATTAGAGTCTAGATCCTTTAGAGCTTGATTTACTAATATCCTAAAAAGTCATTAGAATATTTTTTCTATCTCTTGGAAGATCACAATGTAATTATGAGTCGACACGCCATCTTTTTTGAAAAAAAATTATTTAAGATGGTGGCATCAAAAGATAGATTAGGCTTAAGGAGAAAGTCTCCCAAGAGCCATGAGCCAAGAAACCAATGGAACCCAATCACTACCTCATCTATCTCGTAGATCAAAAAGAATTTCTCGTCCCCTTGAAAGGTACTTAGATACTATTTCAGAGGATGCAGAGGAAATATTCCTCATGAAAAATGGGATTCATGGTAATGATCCCAAAACCTATGATGAGATGATATTAGATATCAACTCCAAAAAATGGTTATAGGTAATGAAGTCAGAGATTGACTCAATATGCTCAAACCAAGTCTGGACCATGATAGATCCACCTGAAGGTATAGTACCTATTGGATGTAAATGGATCTTCAAGAGAAAGATAGATGCTGATGGAAATGTAGAGACATTTAAAGCAAGACTCATAGCGAAAGGGTATAGTCAGTGTGAAAGCATTGACTATCAGGATAATTTTTTATCAGTAGCTATGCTCAAATTCATCTGCATATTGCTTGCTGTTGCAGCATATTTTGATTATGAAATATGATAAATGGACATGAAAATGGTGTTCTTAAATGAATATTTTGAGGAAGATATCTATATGAATCAGTCGCTAGGTTTTACATCCAATGATGATGATCATAAGGTATGCAAGCTGCAAAGGTCCATATATGGACTTAAGCAAGCATCTTGGAGCTGGAATGCTCATTTCAATGATGTAATCAAATCATTTGGATTTATCAAGAATGAGGAGGAGTCCTGTGTTTTCAAAAGGATCAGTGGAAGTGCTGTTGTTTTCTTCGTACTGTACGTGGATGACATCCTCCTAATTAGGAATGATATTTTCATGTTGACTACGATCAAAATATGGTTGTTAAAGGAGTTCTCTATGAAAGATCTAGAAGAAGCATCCTTTATTCTGGGAATTAAGGTCTATAGAGATAGACCGAATAAGATGCTGGGTCTCTCATATAAGATGTACATAGAGGAGGTGCTAAAAGGGTTTAGCATGGAAAACTCCAAGAGGGGTTTAGTGCCCTTCAGACATGACATTCATCTCTCAAAGAAGATATGTCCCAACACACCTGAGGAGATTGAACACATGAGTAAGATCCCTTATGCTTTAGCAAAAGGAAGCCTCATGTATGCCATGTTATGTATGCAACCTGATATTGCCCATGCTGTGAGTGTCACGAGCAGATATCAGTCGAATCCAGGCGAAGAGCATTAGACTTCTGTAAAATGTATCCTTAAGAACTTGAGAAGGACTAAAGATATGTTTCTAGTCTTTGATAATAGAGAACTCCAAGTCCAGGGGTATATAGATTTGAATTTTATGTTCGATATAGATGATCGAAAGTTGACATCTAAAACTCTATTTGTGTGCAATGGTGGTGTTATCAGCTTGAAGAGTTCCAAGTAGACTGTGATAGCAGATTCCATCATAGAAGTAGAGTACATCACTGCGTTGAAAGCTACAAAGGAGGCATTCTTGTTCAAGAAGTTCGCCAAAGAGCTTGGAGTGATGCCATCAGATGTCGTCCCTCTGTAATGCAACAATAATGGTATCATAGCTCTAGCTAAGGAGCTGAGGTCTCACAAAAAATCTAGGCACATCAAGTGGTGATACCACCTCATCCAGGATTACCTCGAGAAGGGATACGTCAAGATCAAGAGAGTCGACACTGTAGATAATGCGACTGACCCACTGACAAAGCATTGAGCTAGTAGAAGATTGAAGCCCACCTTGAGAAGATGGGACTTAGATTTATAGCCAATTGGCTTTAGGTCAAGTGGGAGTTTGTTGGATGTGTGCCCTAAAAGCCAGATTGGCTAAACACTTGTAATACACTTCTAAGGGCAATTTTATAATTTTGACTATAAATTAATAAAAAGATCATTTTCTATCATAGTGTGTATTTAAAGTATTTGTGATACATCCTTTGAGTTAATGGTAATGATAATTCATATTTTCAAGAGTTGATAATTTGAGACATGAATTTTTATAATTAATTCATAAATAGCTCTCAACCATAGGATCATCATAAGGATGGTGATCGATCTGAAAGATTAGTGTATGATCATTTTCTTAGGATAGATGTGTCTTGAGTCTATGGTGTGGAGACACTAGAGCAAGAGTACAGATACTCGTTAGAGAATGAGGGCACTGAGCATGATCACCTCGAGCAATCATAAGAAAGTCTACATTCTCATTGATGACTGGCTTGATACTGCAGTGGTGTGTCTGGTTCTTTGATCTGAGGTACATCGATAGTTCATCTTGAGGGTGTTATAGTTTGACTACACTATAACTCAATCTCCTAGCCATTTTGAATCCTAAGGTGTATGTTGGCTATAGCATGTTCATTGTAGGAATTGGATTGCACTAATAGAGGATCTATCTACCTCGATAGATGAGGAGTAGTCCTATGATAATCTTGAGATTGAGTTCTTAAGCCCATGGCCATGGTAGAGCAAAGATGATAGAAAGAGTTTCTATTATAATTTCACATTGGACTCGAACCAAATGATTAATTCATATGACGAACATTGGGTTTGACGTGTTCACCTTAACCCTAATCGTGTCGAGGCTCAAGATATAAGAACCGAATCACATAGATAACTACACCAAGAATTTATTTTTATTTCTAATTGATTGCCATCATATATTACTAGGTATCACTGGTAGATTTTGGGAGCAATTAGAATGATTTTGATGATCAATCATTCTAATTGTATGAATCAGAAAAGTTCTAATCCATCGAAAGGTGTTTCAATGATATCGATGATGGAGATCATGATATATCTCATTATCATATAAAATTAAATCTAACTAGGTTACATAAAAAAGGATTTGGGTCTACATGTCATTAATTGAGCTAATCCAGTTGGATTGATTTGGATTAGATTCAATCAGGTTCAAGATAATCGTGTTAGCACACGATTGAGCCTGACTTTCTCCTTATATAATCTTTTTGATTTATCACAATCGAGTCAAATTTAATTTAACTCATTGTTATATTTTGAATGGATTTATTTTCATCTAACTGAAATAAGTCTGGATTAGATTAATTGTAGAAAGTAAATTCATTCATAGTCAAATTGGACTAGGATCAAAAGTTGACCTAATTATGAGAATTGAGGATCCCCTAATCTGAGGGTTCTAAAAAATTCTCCAAAAATATTTTTGATCTATTTTTTGGATATGTGATAGGGCACGAGTCATACATTGGGTGTACTAGATTTTGTAATTTTTGGAGGTGTATAGACTAAGTTTTGATAGAGTTTGATTTGGATCAAACTCTTAAGGGAAGAGTCCTAGGCATAGTGGACTCTTCCTTATCTACTCATGCTGCCACCTTTAGATTGATTTTTGATGTCAAAATTAGATGGGATCTAGGGATTTTCATGGAGATTAGGTCTAGGACTCCTAATAGTCAAATAAATGAGGATTTTGATCAAAGAGGGACTCTAACTTGGCATTATGCTTTTGTATAAGAACCCTTGCGCCAAGGCTCTTCATGGAAGAAATAATTTTAATATCCAAAGGCTGTCACCCCTTCCATCTTCCATGCCCTCTCTAATCCTCTCTCTCCCCTTCTTCAAAGGTTGGAAATAAATCTAAGAAGAAGATCCAATTAAATTTATGAAGAGTTTAGCATCTACACGACACTGTTCGTGAGATGGACAAATGGCTTTCAGAAATTCTTTTGAAGGACTTTCATATCAGATTTAGATCTGATATTTAGAAAAAAGATTCATGAGGAGAAGACATTCAGATTCTACCTGAGTGAATATCGATAGAGACCAGATGCATGCATGGCTCCTTCTAGAACCTCAGGATAGATCAAGATCACCATAGGGTAATTTGATTACCCAAAATATAAGATATGAAATTAATTAGATTTAATTTTATTTTTAATCTTAATATTTGATTTTAAAGGATCAGATCTGAGATATCTCATATCTGATTAGGATCTTAGAAGAAAAATTTTTAAAATATTCCTTCAGATCCAATCAGATCTGAATGATCCTATGTCTGGAAACAAGAATTTCCATCATTTTGTTCATCAGTATGGTAGAAATAGTATTCTTTGGTCTTTTTTGGATATCCTATAAATGTACACTTGTCAGACCTAGGTTCATGTTTATCTGTAACCAATCATTTGACATAAGCTGGGCATCTCCAAATCCTAAGATGTGAAAGTGCTTGCTTACATCCTGTCCATATCTCATATGGAGTCTTAACTACAGACTTACTTGGAATCCTATTTAATAGATAACAAGTCGATTAGAGTGCATATCCCCAGAAGGATATCAGCAAGCTAGCTTAACCTATCATGGATTGGACCGTGTCTAACAGAGTTTGATTCCTTCTTTCAGACACACTATTATGCTGTAGTGTTCCTGGAGGAGTCCATTGGAAGAGAATCCCATTCTCTTCTAGATATATAAAAAACTCACCAAAAAGATATACTCCTCCTCGGTCAGATCGAAGAGTTTTGATACTCCTTCCAGTTTATTTTTCTACTTTACTTTGGAATCGTTTGAACATTTCAAATGAATCCAACTTGTGTTTCATCAGATAGACATATCCATATCTGGATAGATCATCTATGAAAGAATGAAGTAGAAATATTCACCTCTAGCACTTATGCTCATTGGTCATCAGTATGTACTAGACCTAAAAGATCAGTGGCTCTTTCATCTTTTTTAGTAAAAGATGACTTGGTTATTTTACCAAGAAGATAGGACTCATAACTTAGAAGTGATTTACAATCACTAACTTTGAGGATTCTCTCTTGAGTCAACCTATTTATCCTATTCTTATTTATATGACCTAGCCTACAGTACCATAAATAGATATCTGACACACTATCTAATCTAGGATGCTTGCCAGTTTAATAGACTAGGTTAATAGGTTGTGATAGCATATACACACCATTGTTCAAATATCCATAGAAAATAGTAACACCATTCATAATGATATTACAAACTTAATTTCTTTATTGATATTTCATAATCATTTTTGGCCAAAAGGCCTATAGAAATAACATTCAAAAATAAACTAGGACATAAATGATAATCACTAAGAACAATGGTATGGGACTCAAATACAAGTTTCAGAATTTCTAAAGCTAGAACTGGAACTAATCTTCCATCTCCAACGTTCAGAAACCTTTCATCTTGCTCAAATCTCCTATTGACCTACAACAAATTGCAAATATGGTAAGGGCTATCAGTATCCAATACCCAGTCAGTAATATCATAAATAGAGAAATTGCAAGGAGTTATCATATAAATATCTTGTCCAGCAACCGCTTACTTCTTTCTCTATCTATTCGGGTCTGGAGGCAATGTACTGAGGATAGTTCATTTTCTAGTGTCCTTGCTTCTTACAAAAGAAGCATTCAGCTAGACTCTTATCAGGCTTGATCTTTCTGGTTTGGCCCTGCATAGATGTCCTAGTCTGAACATGCACCTTCTTAGCCTTCTTCTTCTTGTTCTTTTTTCCTTTTCTAAAGGGTCGAGAACCAGAAGACGAACCTCCCACTATGTTCACCGACTCCTTGTGGAGTTGGTGATCCTTCTAAAAGTTCTGAAGCAACCCCAGTAACCCATGGTAGTTTATTTCAGGCTTTATCATTCTAAAATGACTAAAGAATAGGAGAAAAGACTTGGGCAATGAGTTTAGTATTGCATCCTTCCCAAGCTGTTTATGCAAAGAAAGGCTGAGCTTGCTCAATCGCTCTATCAGCTCGATCATGTACAATATATGATCAGTAACAGAGGCATCAACCCGCATTTGGCATTGAAGATGGCACAACTAGTCTTGTGCCTCTCCACATCATTAGGTGTGCCAAAGAAATCCTCCAACACTTGAAGCATGTCCTTTGGCTGAGCCATCTCAAATCTATGACTGAACTCATCGCTCATAGCAGCCAGCATAATGTTGTGCACCATGGTTCGATCACTAAGCCACTTCTGGTAAGTGTCTCTAACTATTCCACGAGCATTGGTAGCTAGCTCCTTAGGTGTAGGATCCATTAATACATAGAATTCGTTCATGCTATAGAATAATTTTTAACTTTTGGTACCAGCTATCGAAGTTGTATCCCACCAACTTATCATTGTCCAACACTGATTGAAGCAATAGAAAAGTAGACATATCTGCACCAAGAAAAACCATAACCTAATTAGTAATTGATTCATTAAATCTAAAGATTTGGATTTTAATCAAAAGATTCTCCTACTATTTTATTTGAATTGATAGCCTCTACCTTCAATTCGAAGAATTATCCTAATTCCTTAGTGGGTACTAGAATCTATATAAACTGCACAGGAGCCCAACTTTGGTGGCCAACCCATGTACATCTAAAGGTCTTCATAACTAATTATTTCTTCAAAAAAATTCTAGTAATTAAATTTTGCGCCAATCCCAAATCAGTAGGCTTTGGCCTCCATTAAAAAGGTCCAGTTAGGTCCAACCATTAAGATGACCATACTTGGTCCATCAAATCAATGAATGATTAGGTCCAACTTTGGTTGGCCAACCTAACCACCATTTAGAAAGATGCGGCTAAGAAATTACATAATGAATGATAATTCTATTAGCCGATAAACACCAAACCTTTGGGCCTCCAATGATTATCCAACTAATCGACCCATTATCAGCCACTTTAATGGAAGACTATGATCTGGTTATCATAATAACTATCTCATTTTAAGGATCTAATAATTTTAGAGGATTTAATTTAAAGATGAGGAAAAATCAGATGAACTAGCTTGTCATGATTCTTCCACTGACTTCATCAAGTCAGCTTAAGGGAGACCATTAATAGGCTTGTCTAGGAGCACCTAAATTAGTCAAATTGATTTACCTAGCTGACATGGGTCAGAAATAGTCAAGTGATCCGATCAAAACATAATTTCACCAAGAGGTCAGGTAACTTCGATCAGTGAAGGGTCTGCCAAAGCTTGCCTTAGACACCATAAAAAATGATCAGGTAAGTAGGCTACCAATTAAAGACCAGCAGTATGGTTTACCTTAGACAACAACTGATTTAATTAGTTTCAATTAGATCAACCTAACAGTTTGTGCTAGACCATGCAGTCAAAAATCAAGTCCATCTTGGGTCTCGTTAAAGACATGGACTTGACCAACTACAACTATTGTAATTGATCTAGAGAATCCTTGATCTAATCTAAGATACCAATTGATTAGATTTAGTCAATTATCTAATTAAGTCCATTCTTTATTCTAATCCTAGGTCTAATCCAATTAATGGACCTAATCTCCACTAACCCATTTAACCCAATGTATTATGATTTACGTCTTAGGATCTTCAATTCACAATTCTAGATCCTAATCAAACAACTTCTTAATTCTTAATTAAGTTTTGGACTGAGGGTTGGGGTTTGACTTTTTGAAAATAATTTTTATATTTATAAAATATTTTTATAATATGGTTCTATCAATCAAGTTACATATTTAATTCCTAATCAATATGCAAGTAAAATAAGCATGAAACTACTTTAGATGTAATCTAAATAGGTTCATGTAATTAAAATAATTTCAACTATAATCAATCATAAATTATCTTAGATCAAATCTAACATATTTATGATGATTAAAATTAGATTAAAATATTTTTAATCAAATCATAAAATTTCTTAGATCTAATCTAAAATTTTATGATCAATGTTTTAGATCGACATGTACTAGGACAACCTTTCTACTGTAAGGGATAAACCTTACAGCAGGATAACCTTATAGCAGTCCGTGCAATCTAAAAATTTTATTTTTAGATTTAAAATTATTTTAAATTTATTAGATTATAAATAAAATTAGATTAAATCTAATAAATTTATGATTAGAAGTAGATCAACACGAACTAGGACAATCTTTCTACTATAAGAGATAAACCTTACAGCAGGACAACCTTATAGCAGTTCGTGTGATCAAAAATTTTTATTTTAGATTTAGTAATTAGATTATAAATTAGATCTAATTTAAGAAATAATCTAAATATGCTCAAATAATCATATAATAAAAAATCTAGATTTTAAAACCAATTGAAGGAACCAGATCTAGGGTTTCAGGGCTAGATCTTGAAACTTTTCAAGATCAGGCAGCGAAAGACTAAAATTAATCAAAATAAATTTTAAATATTTTAAAATATCCTAAATTTAAGATCTATTATATTATCATAGAATGTTATTAAATTAAAAATTAAAATCAAAAGAAGAAACTAAAACATGTTGATCATATCAACATGCATATACACTATATCTAATGCAGGTATGAAAATAATAGATCAGATCTATTACCTATACAAGTTAGATATTCTAACTTACTGATCTAGGCTTGAGGATAATGTGGTAATTTGCACACACATCCGACCTCTAGGAGTCATCTATACGAGCCCATGATCATGATCAGAAGTTCAGATGCTGAAAATCAGCACAGTATGCTAGTACTATGCTGATCCTTTTTTGATGGTCAATCTGAAACTACCTTCTTCAAATCTTGGACTCTTTAATTTTTAAAAGAAAGGGGAAGATATTTTGAACCTGGGACACCTCTCAAAAATATCTAAAGAAGGAGGAAGAGATCAAAGAAAAAATTCTTGAAGAAGAACCCTTTTTCTTCTTCTTTGTTCTCTCACCTAGACACCTAGATTGGTATCTATGAAATCCCCATGCCCCAATATTCTTTCTATTTAAATTTCACACACCCCAAAGGTCTCTCAATGGTATACAATATATCCAAAAATTAGTCCAAAATTTATCCTATATAGAGAGATATAGAGGAGTCCTTGTCTAGATCAAATATCTAGACAAGGAATGTCCAAATTGGGCAAGACAAGGGGCGCCCAACTCTTGGGTGCCCCCTCCTTTTCTATTGTGGACCATTAGGTTTTGTCAAACAAAAACCCCTCTAATAGCCATGAAAATCCCAAAAGAAAATCTGAATGGAATCGGTGCACTATAGGAAGAGTTTTGGTTTCCTAAAATTATATCTCATAGAATTTGAAATCAAAACCAATTCCTACTTTGATCGAGGATTTGGAAAAGAAAGGGAAGGAGAGTTATTGGAACACCTATTTTCACCTTAGTCAATGCCCTTGCGCTAACTATAACCTTTTACCATGAGCCTTGCTTTATAGGTCCCTACATTACCATCTATACTTATTTTCCTTTTATAAATCCATTTATACCCAATGGGTACTATACCCTCTGGTGGATCCATTAAAGACCATACTTGGTTCAAGTGCGTTGAGTCAATCTCTGATTTTATTGTATCTAATCATTTCTTAGAATTGATGTTAGATATCACATCATCAAAGGTATTCAAATCATTTTTATGATCCTTACCTCCCATAAGAAATATTTCCTCTACATCCTCTGAAAACGTATCTATATACCTTTCAAGGGGATGAGAGACCCTACTAAATCTACAAGGTGGTGGAGGAAAATCAACTACTAGCTCAATATTAATGAGTTGCTGAGGATCTATAGCTCGTTACTCTTTAGAGACTTTCTCTTCAAGCTTAATTAACATTCTACTGCCACTATCCTGGATAAACTATTTTTTTAGAAATATGGCATAGCGACTCATAATCACATTGTAATCTTATAAAAAATAAAAGTAGTATCTTATGGATTCTTTCGGATACCCTATAAAGCGAGCTATGATATATCTATTCTCTAATTTGTCAGCCATCTATTTTTTTACATAAGCTAGACATTTCCAAGTCTTAAGATGATCTAGACTCAACTTCTTATCATGCCATATCTTATACGGTATGGTAGGAATAGATTTAGAAGGTGAAGGAAAAACCTAGCTAGGATTTCTAGCATGTATTTTAATTTTTTTTTCAAAATTAGAATAGTGGAAGATACAGATTAATCTAATTAATCTATAAAATATGTCAATAAATTCTAGATCTAGGATCTAATAATATGATTAAAGCATGCATATAAATCTAAAAATTAAATAAAATATAAAATAATGATGTTGATCATATCAACATCAAACAAGAAAAATTAGATCTGATCTAGTTTGCAATTAAGTTCAAATCTCATTATCTTTCTCACAGATTTGAATGTCCACTTTTTGATTTGAGGCTGAGGATATCATTTTGAGTTGCACATGCATTCGGGCTCCATGAAAAGTCCATATGAAGCCTTGATCACGATCCGAAGTCCAGCAATCCAAAAATCATCATAGTGTGCTAGCACTGCGCTGATCCTTCGTCGATGATTGATGACAAATCTTCTTCTTCAATTGACTTGAACTCTTCAAGGATTAAAGGAGGAGAAAGGAGGATCTAGAAGAAGCCTTCTTTCCATATTCTTCTATCAAAAATTTGTAGAAGAAAATCTGAAATAAAACCCTAGAAAAGATCCTTATTCTCTATGCCCTTTCCTCTCAACTAGGCATAACAATTTATGCCTTTACAAAATCAAAAACAAAAACTTTGATATGCCCAAGGTCTCCATGATTAAGCACACTCTCTTAGGTTTAAAACCTCTCAAAATTTCATGGTTTAACTTTCTTTAAATAGAGAGTTAGAGAAGAGTCCCAGTTTAGGTCAAATACCTAGATAGAAAGTCCAAATAGAACAAGGATAGGGACATCCAACTCTTAGGTGCCTCCTCAAATTTTTTTGGCATGAGTTTCAGATATTTGATGCACAATTAAATCCTCTTTATCACACAAAATTTTAGAAAAAAATTAGATTAATTGGTGCCATATTGGTCAAGAGTTTTGAGTTTGTCCAAACTCTATCAAATAGAGTCTAGATTATCACTACTTCTTAGTTTTGATCAAATCTAAAATCACAAACCATCTAAGAGGGATATGGGGGCAAGGATAGGTGTGGAAGCTTTCTAGAAATCAGATTTTCCATGAAAAAATTGATGAAAGATGCATGGAGAAAGGGAAAGTGGTGCAAGGGGGAGTCGTAGTTTAACTAGGACTACATGCTTTGACTAGTCAAACCAAATGTTTAGCCTAATTAAAATAGATCTTGATGCAACCTAATTAATAGTATTTATAATATAATTAGAAATCCAATTAAATTAGATTAAATGAAATTAAATTTTAATTTAATTTAATATTTTAATTAATTTAGAAAATAGGTGCACTCAAGTCCTAGTTTAACTAGAAATTTTTTTCTTATAATTGGCATATCCAATAAACCAATTGGACTTGATCCAATCAAGCCCAAACCAAATCTAATTGAATCATATTCAATTAGACTCGATCTCAGCCCAATTGCTAAATCAAATTAAGCCAATTAGCAATCCAATTGCTAATCGATCCTCCTGCAACACTTGTACTAGGTCATACATCAATCATATTAAATGTTTAATCCTAAAACTATTCTTAATCATTGATCAACCATTCGATCAGATCGAGATCTCTAATATGTGTGAGCTCATATGTTCAAACCTAAGTCGGTAGCATAAAAATAAATTTTTGTTCTAATCAAAGTGACCATCTAGCAATGGTACATGACAGCCGGATAGGTCGAATGTATAAAGCAACATTTTTAGAACCCATATAGATATGGTTTCTGCATAATTCATCTCCTTAACCATAAATGCTCATAGGATGACTTAAGATTTAATTTTCAACTCTAAATAAGTCATCCACATTATATTTTAAAATATCAAATCCACATTATCTTGGCCAAGATTTTGCTAAATTAAAATACAATGATGCATTATCTTCAAACTCTTTGGAGTGGTCAATCCTATCTTGATCACTCACCAACTTCACAAGTACTTGATTATGCTAAAAAATATTTCATAACTAAATTAAAAATTTAGGTAGTTTGGCACCAAAGCACAGTGAATTGCTTGCAAGCCATCGTGGTGATTTTAGATCCAAGAAATACTTATACCTATATCCTATCAGAGCAATTCTTGATGGCAGAATACTCTAGAGTTAGTCACGTTCAGTAACAATGTACCCCTACATCTCATCTGTATGCCATATCAGTGTATCTATACTTTTTGGTTAAGTGGACAACCAACCTATATGGCACATAGTGACCTACACTCGATAAATATTATCATCTTAATTAATAATGTATTATTTGATTGTGAAAAGTTTTAAGGACTAATCGATAAATCCTTTCTTTATTAAATCTAAATAGTTCTAAGGACTTCATCACAACATAGGAGTTCATTAGAAGATATAGACTTATGATGAAAATACCAAAATAAATATTTTATTTATTAATAAATTTTTTATATTTATAAAATAGCATAACCATCAATAGGCTAATGATTAGCCTTGGGATACATTTTTCAACAACTTCCACTTATCCTAAAGCTAGTTGATACAATATTTAATATCCATCTTCAACTTGTAGTTGTCGAACTTCTTTACTGCCAAGGCTTTAGTAAGGGGGTCTGCTAAGTTCTCCTTTCCATCGATCTTCTAAAGATTAACGTCACCTCGATCTATGATTTCTTGGACTAGGTGGTAGTGGTGTAGTATGTACTTCGTCTGCTGGCGTGCCTTTGGTTTCTTTACTTGAGCAATTGCTCCAATGCTATCTCAGTAGGGCAAGATCGGATCATTCAAGGAGGGTGCTACTCTGAGCTTGGTGATGAACTTTCTCAGCCATAGCTTTCTTCGTAGTATCTAATGCCGTGATGTACTCTACCTCACAAACTAAGTCTGCCATAGTATACTGTTGGAACTCTTCCAGCAGACGGCTCTACCATATAGGATAAAGACATAACCCAATATACTCTTACTATTATCATGGTTAGATTGAAAGCTGGAGTTTGTAAATCGCACAAGTTTTAGATCTGACTCTCCATAGACCAGCCATTGGTCTTTAGTATTTCTTAAATACTTAAACATGATTTTCACCATCTTTCAGTGGTTCTTCCTTGGATCAGATTAGTATCTACTCACTACTCTTAGTAAATATGCCACATCTGATCACGTACATATTATGACGTACATGATAGATCCCACTGCTGAAGCATATGAGATTCTATTCATATGCTCTCTCACTTTAGGAGTTGTCGGACAATCCTTTTTAGAGAGTAATTTCATGACCTATCAAAAGATAGTTTTTCTTGAAATTCTCTATGCTGAACCTATTTAGTATATTATCTATAACACCCCATCCCTAAATCCGAATGACGGTGCCACACCCTACCCTTATCTAAAGGTTAAGAAAATTTCTATACTATAACCAAGCTACAATATCACTAATCACCTACTATCAAAGAATTTGATTCATCTTTAGAAATCATAGTTCAAGCATTTCTAATTTTCTCAATATCCAACAACACCATCTCAAGCTTTCATTTATCAAACTATGTTTAATACATTTGGTATTAACAATAAAATACATACATTTATATTCAGCTGATAATACATAATATATACATTCCAAACTTTCCTCCAAAAGTATGGTGCTCACAAGCTAACACATATAAAATAAAATCTTAAAATGCTGATACCAAACTCTCTTATGTTGATGCCAACTAAGATGCTCCAATCTGTTGAGAGTAGAAAAATATAAAATCACATAATGAGACTAAAGTCTCAGTGAGGGTATCCAACTATCAATGAAAAACTTACTATACTTATTATAATACAATGCATAGCATGTATCAATAAGCTGCTAAACAATTGAATAAAATAAATATGAATCACATCAAAAGTTTTGGTAAAGCATAAATCTTTGCTTACCACTGATGATACCATAGCCATATATTTCTATGGGGTTTCAAATGAGTATTTACATCACAACCACATCCTCATATGAGCAGTCCCACTGACATACTCTCATATGGGTAAACATACCAGCATCATGACACACTCTCAACTGAGCAGTTCCTCGATAATAATCCATATACTCTAATATGAGCAGACGACACACTCTCATATGAGTAGTCTCATGATAATATTTCATACACTCTCATATGAGTAGATGACACACTCTCATATGAGTAGATGACACACTCTCATGTGAGTAGTCTCACTATAATATTTCATACACTCTCATATGAGCAGATGATACACTCTCATATGAGCAGTTGATATACTACATAAATATCAATAAGCCACTATAGTATCAAAACAAAAATTAACCATGTAAGAGATGGAACCATAATAGATATCATTGTATAACTCATTTAAAATTTTTAAAGCCAGGCTATCAGAACTATATGCATAATTACTTATATATGCGATACACATAAGCTATTTAGAAACCATACTTTTATCCATGCTTCTTTAAAACATGTGCATATTATTTACTTATGAAATATACAGCAGCCATCCAAAACTTTTCTTGTTTCGATGTTTCTTAAACCATATAAATATAAAAGCAACATAAGCTATAAAGTATCAAGAGACCATCTTGCTTTTCAAATAAATCTTTTTACATAGCAAAGTATATTAAAAATGCCATCAATAGATGTAATACACTCATCTCAACAAGTTTCTAGCTAACTGGCTAGCTCGTTCTAATTTTTTTCTTCTCCTTTACTAGCTTAAAATCCTACTGTCAGCAAAATAGGTTTTCTTCGTCCTAATCAACAACTTTTCTCCTTCAACCCAACTCACCACTAAATTATATCTCCCTAACTAAATTTTCTTTGATTACTATTTGAAAACAAAACCTTCCTAGCTCTTTTCCTTTCTCAGACCTCTTTGAAGAACTTTTGAAAAATCCCAAATAATAACAAAAGAGTTGGTGGTTTTATATATAGAAAGAAAATAAATTTTTTATATATAGAAAGAAAATAAATTATGGAAAGGCCTTGCTATGTATCATTCTATAAGGATTCCACCAAATTCCTTACTTAACAGATGTTACTTTGATGAATTTCCAACCATATGTTAATATCCTCAAGTTGCTCATTCAGTCCATGAAAAATTATTTTTAAATTATAACCCAAAATCCTCTTAATTATAACTTGCTCTCAGAATTTTGCAAATCGAGACATCTCACTTTCAAGTCGAGACTTCTCAACACAACCATGTCCTCTTGGTTTTGAATCGAGACATCTCACTCTTAGGAAAATAGAAACTTAGTTTCTATCGTCTGAAACTCGAGTCATTTCGAGTTCAGGCCAAGACATCTCGAATTCCTGAGTTTCAAAAACTTTATTTTGATACTCTATTCTACATCATTTATTTTATTCTCTATTAACTTTAAAATATAAATATAAATAAGGATTATCCCACATTTGAAATCAATAAAAATATCAAAAAAATCAAAATCCACAAGAATGAAATCTCAAAACTTGGGTTCTAGTTCGATTTTTTTGAAATCCAAAACTTTTAAAACTTTCCTCCTTCAGAACAAATAGATTAAAAGATCTCAAAATTTATTAAAAATTACTTTATGACTCACCAACATCTAAGGATTAATTACCATCAATTTTGATCTTAAGAAAATACATAATTCATATAGCTTCTCGTACAAGTGCTAGATTCCAAATTTAGAAAATTTTCAAGATTTGAAATGATAGATGGTCAAAATTTGTATTCAAATCACTCAAATATACCATAAATAAATTATCGTGTCACATATACATGAACACAAATATTTTAACTTATTATTTTACTGATCTAGGATGTTATAGTATCTATGTACGTAGATTGGGATAACTTAAGCATCCACTTTGATCTATCCCTATAGATCTTCATCCCTAGGATGTAGGATCCTTCACCTAGATCCTTCATAGAGAATTGAGATGACAATCATACTTTTATTCTTTACAGTACGGAGACGTCATTCCTGATCAAGAGAATATCATCCACATACAAGATAAGAAATATAACTGCCAGACTATTTATCCACTTGTAAATGCAGAGCTCTTCTCTATTTTTAACGAAGCCATATGTTTTGATCACCATATCAAAATACATGTGTCGACTCCAAGATGCCTGCTTCAATCCATAAAACTCGAAGATGCCTGCTTCAATCCATAAAACTCCAAGGTGCCTGCTTCAATCCATAAATGGATTTCTGAAGCTTGCATACCTTGGACTCATCTATGGATGTGAATCCTTCAAATTGTATTATATACACTTCTTCAATTAGCTCTTCATTTAGAAAAGCTATCTTCATATCCATCTGTCAGATTTCATAGTCCAGATGAATAGCTATCACAAGCATAATCTGAATAAATTTGGACATTGCCACAGGGAAGAACGTCTCATCATAGTTAATACCATAATGTTGATGATGCCTCTTGGCAACTAGATGCATTTTATAGGTCTCCATCTTTCCGTCTATGCCTTTCTTTCTTTTGAAGATCCACTTACACTCAATGGGTTTAACCCCTTTAAGTGGATCAACCAATGTCCATACATCATTAACCTTCATGGACTCCATCTTGGATTTTATGGTCTCAACTTATTTTTTAGAATTAGATCTCTGCATTGCATCCATGTAAGTGATTGGATCCTCATCATTCTCATCGAGTTCGATAGAATCACCATCTCGGACCAAGAAATCATAATATTTGTTTGACTGATGCCGTACTCTATCGGATCACCTTAATGGTGCAGTTACACTAGGCTCCAAATTTGATCTAATCAAATCTGATTTAGATTCAGCTAATGGTATCAATTTTTCTACTGGTTGAACTTTCTCAAGTTCAACCTTAGAGCCAACAGTTTCTTTACTAAAACATTTTTTTTCTAAAAAGATTATCCTATTGCTGACAAACACCTTTTATTCTTCGGCATGGTAGAAGTAATAACCCCTAGTTTTCTTTGGATATCCTATAAATACACACTTATTGGATCAGGGTCCAAGTTTATCTATATGCAAACATTTGATGTAGGTCGGACAATCCCAAAACCAAAGGTTAGAGAGTGCAGGCCTGCACTTGATGGAAAATCTGATTTTTCGCCATAGGATCATTTAGATTTGATCAGATCTAAGGTAGATTTTTTTAGGAAAATTTTTATGATCTAATTAGATCTAAGAGTTCTTAGATCTAATCGAGGTGATCTAATATTAAAAATTAAAAATAAAATTAAATCAGATTTAATTTTAAGTACCTGATTGGGTAATCTAATTATCCTACGATGACCCTGATCATTCCTGAGGTTCTAGAATGAGCCTTGCATGCTCTTGGCCTCTACCAAAATTCACTTAGGCAGAATCTGAACATCTTCTCCTCGAGAATCCTTCTTCAAAAGATTAGATCTGAATTTGATCTATAGATCCTTCAAAAGAATCTTGAATGCTGCATGTTCATCTCACGAACACCATCGCGTAGATGCTAAATCTTACGCCAAAATCCTTGGACCTTCTTCATTAATTTATGCCCAACTTTTGGCATGTAGAAGAGGAAGAGAGAGAGGATCATAGGGCACATGGGATATGATAGGGGTGACGGCACTTGGGTGTGGAAAATTATTTTGTGCGATGGAAACACAATGGCATGAGAAGGGGTTTAAAGCCTATGCACCATCTAGAGTTCCACTTTGACCAAATAACCTATTATTTGATTTAAAAGGACATCAAGGATTAAATCATGACAAATGCCAGATCTCCATCTAGTTTTGATGCCAAAAATCCCTCTAGAAATTGGCAACAAGAGAGAAGATAAGGAAGAGTCCATTGTGCCTAGGACTCTTCTCTTAAGAGTTTGATCCAAATCAAAATCTATCAAAACCCAATCAGAACATCACCATAAATCACAAAACTTGGCATACTCATAGCATGTCTCGAGCCCTATCACATATCCAAAAATTAAATCAAAATAATTTTTAGAGAATTTTTTAAAAGCATCTGATCAGGTGACCCTTAATTCTCTCAAATAGGTTAACTTTTGACCCTAGTCCAATTGCACTAGGAATGGATTTAATTTTTACAATTAATCTAACCTAAATTGATTCTAGTTAGATAAAAATAAACTCATTCAAGATACAAAAATAAGTTAAATCAAATTTGACTCGGTTGTGATGAATCAGAAAGATTACAGAAGGAGAAAGCCAGGCTCAATTGTGTGCCAATATGATTACCTTGAATTTGATTGGATCTAATCCAAATCAATCGAACTGAGTTTGCTCAATTGATGACATCTAAATCCAAAACCTTTTTTGTATGATCCAGTTAGGTTCAGTTCCATATGGTAATGAGACATGTCATGATCTCTATCATCGACATCATCGAAATACTTTTTGATAGATCGTAACTTTTTTGATTCATATAATTAGAATGGTTGATCATCTAAATCAATCTAATTGTTCCCAAATCCACCAGTGACACATAGTAGTATATGGTGACAATCCATCAGAATTGAAAGCAAATCTCTCGGTGTAGCTACCTGTGTGATTGGGTTCTTCTATCTTGAGCCTCGATAGGATTAGGGTTAAGGAGAACTCATCAAATACATCATCTATCATATGAATTAATCATTTGATTCAAGTTCGATATGAAACCCTAATAGAAACTCTTTCTATCATCTTTACACTACTATGGCCATGGGCTTAAGGACTCAATCTCATTATTATCATAGGATTACTCCTTATCTACTGAGATAAATAGATTCAGTATTGGTGCAATCCAATTCCTACAATGAACATGCTATAGCCAACATACACCTCAGGATTTCGAATAGCTAGGAGATCAAGTTATGGTATAGTCAAACTATAACACCCTCAAGGTAAACTATCGATGCACCTCAGATCAAAGAACTAGATACACCACTATAGCATCGAGCCAGTCATCGATGAGAAGGTAGACTTTCTTATGATTGCTCGAGATGGTCACGCTCAGTATCCTTATTCTCTAATAAGTATCTATACTCTTACTCCAGTATCTCCATACCATAGACTTAAGACTCATCTATCCTAAGAAAATGATCATACATCAATCTTCTGGATCAATCACCATCCTCATTATGATCTTATGGTCAGAAGTAGTTTATGAGTTAATTATAAAAATTCATGTCTTAAATTTTCAACTCTTGAAAATATAAATTATCATTACCATTAACTTAAAAGATGTATTGAAGACACTTTGAATACACACTATGATAGAAAATAATTTTTTTATTAATTTATAGTCAAAATTATAAAATTACTCTTAGAAGTGTATTACAAGTATTAGCCAATCTGGCTTCTAGGGCACACATCTAACAAACTTTCACTTGATCTAAAGTCAATTGGCTACAAATCTAAGTTTCATCTTTTCAAGGTGTGCTTCGATCTTCTGCTGGCTCAATGGCATTATCAGTGGATCGACCGATTGTCTACAGTATCGATTCTCTTGACATCAATGTATCCTTTCTTGAGGTAATCACGGATGAGGTGGTATTGCTGCTTGATGTGCTTAGATTTTTAGTAAGATCTTGGCTTCTTAGCTAGGACTATGGCACCATTATTGTCATAGACAGAGGGACGGTATCTGATGGCATCACTCTGAGCTCTATGGTAAACTTTTTATACCAAAATGCCTCCTTTGCAGCCTTCGACACAGCGATGTATTCTGCTTCCATGGTGGAGTCTGCTATCGTTGTCTGCAACGAACTCTTCTAACCGATAGCTCCACCATTACAAATAAATAGACTTTCAGATGTCGACTTTTGATCATCTATATTAGATATAAAATCTAAGTCTGTATATTTCTAGACCTGGAGTTCTCCATTATCAAAAACTAAAAACATATCTTTAGTCCTTCTTAAGTACTTGAGGATACATTTCACAAAAGTCCAGTGCTCTTTGCTTGGATTTGATTGATACCTGCTTGTGACACTTATAGCATGGGCAAAATCAGGTCGTGTATATAGCATGGCATACATGAGGCTCCTTAGTGCCGAAGCGTAAGAGATCTTGCTCATGTGTTCAATCTCCTCAGGTGTGCTAGGGCACATCTTCTTGGAGAGATGAATGCCATGTCTAAAGGATACCAATCCTCTCTTAGAGTTTTCCTTATTGAACCTCTTCAGCAACTCCTCTATGTATATTTTCTGTGAGAGATCCAGCATCCTATTCGGTCTATCCTTATAGACCTTAATTCTCAAAATAAATGATGCCTCTCTTAGATCTTTCATAGTGAACTCCTTAGACAACCATATTTTGACTGTAGTCAACATGAAAATATCATTTTCAATTAGGAGGATGTCATCCACGTACAGTATGAGGAAGACAATAATACTCCTACTGATCTTTTTGAAAATATAGGGCTCCTCCTCATTTTTAATGAATTCAAATGATTTGATTACATCATTGAAATGAGCATTCTAACTTTGAGATGCTTGCTTAAGTCCATATATGGATCTTTGCAGCTTGTATACCTTGTGATCATCATCACTGGACGTGAAACCTAGTGGCTGTTCCATATAGATATCTTCCTCAAGATATCCATTTAAGAACGTCATTTTTATGTCCATATTCCATATTTCATAATCAAAATAAGCTACAATAGTAAACAATGTGTGGATGGATTTGAGCATGGCTACTAACAAAAAAGTATCCTGATAGTCAATGCCTTCGAGCTGACTATATCCTTTCGCTACGAGCCTTACTTTGAATGTCTCTACATTTTCATCAGCACCTATCTTTTCCTTGAAGATCTATTTACAACCAATAGGTATAATACCTTCCAGTGGATCTACCAAGGTCCAGACTTGGTTTGAACGCACTGAGACAATCTCTAACTTTATTGCTTCTAATTTTTTTTTAGAGTCAATATCTGATATCACCTTATCACAAGTTTTGGGATCATCACCATGAACCTCATTTCTTGTGAGGAATATTTTCTCTACGTCCTCTGAGATAGTACCTTAGTACCTTTCAGAAGGATGAAAAATTCTACTTGATCTATGAGATGGAGGAGGTAGTGTCTGAGTTGGCTCATTCTGATTATGTTCCATAGGTTTATTAGCTCATGACTTTTGAGAGACTTTCTCCTAGAGCCTAATCTACCTTTCGATGCCACCATCTTGAATAAACTATTTTTCAAGAAAGATGGCATGTTGACTCATAATGACATTATGATCTTTCAGGAGATAGAAATAATATCCTAATGATCCTTTAGAATATCCAATAAAATGAGCTCTAAAGAATCTAGATTCTAATTTATTCGTCTATTATCTCTCGATATGAGCCGGACAATCCCAAATTCCGAGATGACTCAGACTTGATTTCTTACCATGCCATATCTCATATGGTGTGATAGGAACGATCTTAGAGAAAATCCTATTTAGTAAGTATATAGCGGTCATCAGACTATATCCTCAAAGAAACTCAGGAAGGTCCATAAAACTCATCATGGATCAAACCATATCTAATAGGATCCGATTTCTCTATTCTAAAATTTTGCTGAGTTGAGGCATTCCAGATGGAGTCCATTGAGAGACTATACCATTATTCTTAAGATAGTCTAGAAATTTCTGACTAAGATATTCGCCTCCTCGATTTGATAAAAAAATCTTAATGAATTTTTTTGTTTGTTTTTCTACATAGAATATGAATTTCTTGAACTTTTCAAAAGCTTCAGACTTATGTTGCATCAAATATACATACCCGAACTGAGATAGATCATCAGTAAAGATTATAAAGTAGACATAATTGCCTCTGGTCGGCACATCAAATAGATCGCACACATTAGTATGTACTAGGGCATGTAGGTCTATAGCCTTTTCCCCATGTCCTACAAAGGAAGCTTGGTCATCTTCTCATGAAGGCATGATTCACAAATTGGATATGACTCGAAAGTCAATGGACTCAATAGCCTAAATTTCTTCAATTTGTTAACCCTGTCTTTAGCTATATGACCTAGCCTAAGATGCTAAAGATACCTATCATTTAGACTATCCCTAGATCACTTTGATCCTATGGCATTTATGTTTTGCTCGATATTTAAAATAGAAACATCAATATGTAATTGATAGAGACCATTTATAAGAAAACCACTTGCAATTTTATTTCTTTCATAAAGAATATTACAATGATCTTTAAGAAAACTAATTATATAGCCTTCTTATGCTAAACATGAAATAAAAATCAAATTATTGGTTGCTATAGGCACATAAAAATAATCTCTAAGAATTTAATCTAATTCTGATGGTAGTCGAAGAGGATAGGTTCCCACGGTCATAGCAGTAACTCTTGTTCCGTTCTCGACATGCAGGATCATCTCACCATCCCTCAGCCTCTTGCTATCCTCAAGACCCTGCATAGAAGTACACAAGTGAGTACTAGAATCAGAGTCAAGCACCCAACTGAATGCAGAAGAAATTGTAAGGTTAGATTTTATAACGAGCATACCTTCGGAAGGATCTTTCTCCTAGTTCTTTAGGCTGGCTAGGTAAAGAGGTCAGTTCCGCTTTCAGTGACTGTCTGTGTTATAATAAAAATATTTTTCCTTATCAACGGTCTTTTTCTTTGACTTTGCCTTCTTCTTCTTCCCACCTTCCACCTTCTGCTTCTTTGCGGTCTTCTTCTTCTTTCCAAAAGATTTTCTCTTAGAAAAAATCTGCGTCACAGCAAACATTGAGCTCTTTAAACCTTTCATAGAGAGCTCTGCAGTAACCAGCATGTTCATAAGTTCAGCCAAGATATTTTATAGTTTATGCATATGGTAGTTCATGATGAACTATCTATACGCATCAGTCAAAGATTGCAGAATTATATCAATCTGCAAATCCTGATCTAACTTGACACCGAGTTTCTCAAGCTCTTCTAAGTTCTTGATCATCATCAGATAATAATCTTGGATCGATTGTCCATCATGCATCTAAGTTTTAAAAAGTCTCTTAGTGACTTGATATTTGGTTGCATGACTCTATTTACCAAACAACTCTTGTAGGTGAGCCAACATTTGGCGGCTAGCCTTAATGTCCTCATATTGATGCTGGAGCTCATCAGACATCGAGCCCAACATGTAATACCTGACTTTATTATCTTCATCCATCCATTTTTTTAGAGATACTCTCTGATTAGTGGATGGACAGGCTGGTAAAGTGGGAGGATTCTATTTCAATACATGAGTGAACTTCTCAGAACTCAAAATTATTTTGAAGTTTCGAAGTCAATCCTTATAGTTGAGTCTGGTCAGTCTATGGGTGTCCAGGATATGGGCTAGTGGGTTGGATGCAGATATTTTTCTATAGAGAGTCAAAGTTTCTAGTTAGATTTTGTAATTAGACTTAACCAATTTATTTAAAAAATTTATTTTTAAATAAATTAAGCTTTCACTATTTACTCGGATCCTTATATTTTCTTGGCAGAGATGCAAAAATCTTCATGATTATAGATTTCTAGTGGATGGTGTGGTCCCACCGACTTGCTTATGACTACTTATCGTTAGAGCATCAAATGATAATTAAAATTGATCAACTAATTAATTAGAATAGTGGTGAGTTGGATGTCAATTTTTTCGAGGATTGAAGGCTAAGTTACATTCGATGTAATTAAAAATAAAATTTTTTAATTTAATTTTAAAGTAGGAATTTAAATAAACTAGATTAAAGAGAGAATTTAGCAAAAGAAAGCAAACACTTAATTTAATTAGGGTTTTGAATTTATAAAAAATATTCTAGAATTTTGAATCCATCTCTAATAGAGTTACGATAATTTCTTTAAATGCAAGAATTTATTATTTTAATAATTTAGTTATGATTATAACCTATTTTCTTTGGGCATGAACCATATCTTCCGATCATGATCCATCTCAATAAAATCATAAATTATTCAATACTTTAATTCTTAAAAATTAGTAATATAGCTTTTACTGGTTCTCTTTAACATAAACTATTAAATTGAGCATGAATTGTATCTCTTGATCACAATCCATTTCCATAAACATAGCCTATTTAAACATCAATCAATAAAAAGTATGTTAAAATCTCATTCATGGAGGATAGAATTTAGAATTGGGTAGGAGAATAATTTATTCATTGCATAAAAAAATTATAAAAAATAAGAAAAATAAAAATACAACCCGTGTTCGAAGACTTCATCTTCATCCCAGAATTTGACCTTTAGCTGCTCATGATTTGGAATTCGCTCACTCGCAGCATCTTTTGATCTCCCAAAGAAAAAGAAAAAGAAAAGAAAAAGAAAGGAAAAAGAAAGAAGAAAGAAGAAAGAAGAAGAGAGGAGAAGAGAAGAGAAGAGAAGGGAGAGAGAATGAGAGGATTTGGAGAGGGTTTATTTTTGAGACTTGGAAGGCCCCTACGGGATCTCTCGATTTTTAGAGTGAACATGGCTTAAATAGAGGAGAAAATCATGAATTTTTGGCTTCTTGTCGGAGTCAAATCAGAGTTTGGATTGAATTAAAATGTCCTATTGAATTTTGACCATTAGATCTTGATCAAATGGCTCAAAATCAACTTAAAAAGCACTGCAAACCCTACTAGATATGTTCTTGACCGTTCGATCAAAGTCTTGATTGATTTCGCCCATTGGATCATGCATTGATGAAGCCTGGAGTCCTTATCACACCCGAATTTGATGACAGTCGTTGGGTTCCGATAGGCTACGATGTCAGCCATTGGATTGCACTCAAATCTCAGCCGCCCATCTCATAGACCGCACATAGATTGGTACTATCGAAGACCGCACCGAATCACTATGCATCATTTCAATAAAAAGACCAAAATGCCCTCATAGGCCACGATAAAAATTCAGTAGACCCTTTAAGGGTCTACGCTTGCCATGTGTTGCATGTTGACTGGCCACGCCTGTTGAGCTGGGCAGCCCATGCCTGTTCCATGGATCGACCGGTCGGTCCACCGTGCACCAGTCTTATTTTTTTTATTTTTCTTTTATTTTAACTTCTAGACTTCATAACTTTTCATGTTTGCTCCGATTTGAGTGAAATTTATTATGTTGGAATCCATAAATCAAGCTCTTCATATTGGTTGACTTCTTTCCTACAAAGCACTAATAAAAGTATTAATTTCTTAAAATAATTATTAAATATGTTATTATTTTAATGCTTTTATTTAGTATTTTATAATAATTATCACACCTTCCAACTTGAGTTTTACTCATCCTTGAGTAAAGAAAAGAAAATTAGAAATATGTACTAACTTGATAGAATATGAAAGTTTCTTCAAGTCATCCTAAAGTTAGTTGATACTTGTTTAGAGATTTAAGAAATACATCATCAGATTATTAATTCTATCCCAATATAGTGGTTAAGTGAAGAACATAAAATTTAAGAGCTTTTCTTTGATCAATTCTCCATCTTTATTCTTTAAATTCTCTATCTTTAGTATGGACTAGAGTTTTTCTGCTTTTTTATTTTTGGTAGGTAGTGCAATATTTTAACCCCTTAAGCTTTCTATCTGATCCTTGTAGCGAGCTTTAGACCAATGACTCTTAAATCAGTTGGCTTTAGGGCACTAGGTGTAAAATACCTTTTGGGCTTACTAACTCGAGTCAAATAGGCTACAGGTTAAAACTAACTATATAACAAGCTTCTTTACATTGCCTATTTTTTGACATGAATAGCATTGCTTACTTAGGCAACAGAACCCGATTACTCGATGAGAGACCAATGTTTAGACCTTGCACTTTATTCTCCCTCTTTTTTTTTAAATTTTTTTTCATAATTTTTTTATAATTAATTTTTTTCACTCATACCCATATAAAGTAGATTCTTTATTGAATATAGGTTGGAAGAAGATTTTAGAATTACTCAAAAATTTATCTATTTTGGACTTGATCATTTATTGGGTTTCCTTAATAATTGGGTTCTCAGTATTTCAAAAATTCTCTAGATCATTAATCAATCATCGATTAAAATGCCTAAAAATTTTTAAATCAATACAAAATCAAGTACATAAAACTAATTATCACCATACTTAAGGACTTAAAAAAAAATTATTTATCCTTCCCCCTAACTTATTTTTCATTGTCCTCAATAGAGGAAAGAAATAGAGTGTGATAAAAAGACAAGAAAAATAACAAGGAAAGAATTCACCTAGCTTAATTTGGATTTAGTTTTGGTCTGGGTTTATTTGTTCTTCATTCAGTATGGGTTTGTAGTTCTCCCTCCAACATAGTCCTAAAAGAAAAGTAAACTAAAAAAAAAGAAAATTTAAATGCAAAATCTAAAGCTGGGTTGTCTCCTAGTAAGTGCTAAGTTTAACGTCTTCAGCTGAACCCTATGAAGGAGTTTTATATATAATTATTTTTAATGCATCCTTCAAGGTTCCAAGAAAATAAGGCCAATCAAGAGGCCTTGTCATCATGGAAAAAAATCATTCATAGAATGCTTTACAATAATTAGATTTAGCCCTGATCAGTAAGGTGCAAGGAGCAAGCATGTTAAACCAGAGTCTAATCTTATCATTATTTTTATAATTATCAGGAAGAGATTGTGTTTGTAGGATCAAAATCAAGGATGGTGGTTTAGAAATTTGTTCAACAATAACTTGATTTACCCCACTCATTTTCTCAGGTATGATATGTCTTGACATATTCTCTTCCTAATCAAAATCATGGCACTTGTTTCAAATTAATTTTAAATCTACCTCTATACATCATTTTAACATTGTAGATAAATTTTGGAGGCCATCTTCAAAAGTAGCGCCAAATATTGAAAAATCATTCATAAAATTCATATCCCTCATGTCAGCAATATCCCATCCAATAGCTTCTTGATGTGCCTTTAGAACATCCATAAGTTAGTCTTCCTGGATAGGTATCACTAGTGGAGTGTCAATAGATTCATCATGAAATAGTTTCAATTCTTGATCAATTGGTGGTTCTAACAAGGAGGCTATTGGTGGGCTAGGTGGTGGCTCAAGTTTTTCAATCCATAGTGGGATGGTTTCAGGATGGGATGTATCTATTTGGTCATTAACTTCTATATTGTATCCATCATCATCAAAATTATCCACCTCATAATGAGCCATATGGAATTTAACGAATCATGAGAAAGAATTATGGGTGAAGCTTCCTCTAATGTATTATTCCTATGTGCTTCTACCTCCATAATATGGTCTAAAAGGGTCTTTTCGATTGTGCAGGGTTGTTTTATGACCCTTTCTTTCTTGAGAGTTATACTTGATTATTTAGAAAAAGTTATAGGGACATCAAAATTTCTAGTCATATATAGTCCCTCAGGTTCACTTTCGGATTGATTAGGCAACTCAGTTTTACTAAAAGCTATGGCTAATTGATCTGACTGTATTTTCGAATAAGCAATGACTTGGAAATTTGAATTTATCAGTTGGTTCATGGTCTGTATAAAATTATTAAGATTAGCTGCAAGAGATGTAGGTCTTTGGTCATCTAGAGTATTCAATGGTTGAATAGTATATTCTAACTCATCTACTACTTGCTGAATCCTCTCCTCAAAAATTGACTCAGTATTATTCGAAGAGGTTTGATAATGTGGGTAGGACATATTATAAGGTGTATCCATGAAAGTAGGTCCTTGTGGCACCAGGGTAATCACAGGTTGTGACTGCCACAAAAAATTTGGTTGAGCCCCCCATCTTGAATTATAGGTATTATAGTATAAATTATTTTTTGGTCTGTAGGCCATATGGGTTTGATCTTGATAATTATGCTCATACATATACTTAGAAAATCAGTTTGGGCATCTTCTTGCAAAGTGGGTTGGGCTCGAACAGATTGCACAAACTTATTGTGCAGAAAAGAAAGATGGGTATGAAGGATTTCTATTGGCTTCTAGATGATCTACTCTATGGGATAGATCAGCAAATAAATTATCTAAATCCATCACTAATTGTTTATTTATTTTGTTTTATTTAATTTTAAAGAATAAGAAAAAAATAAGGAGAGGGAATTTTAGAGATGAGAGCCTTAAAGAGTCCTAGAACTAGGGATGATAGAAGAGAGTGTTTTAATTAGGGTTTGAATTATAAAGACAAACAAGTTAAGCAGGCAAGGACTTTCTATCCTAGCGTTTACCTAGATCTAGATAGCTCCTAACTGCCAAGGTTTTCTTCAAGCCCTCCAAGTAAAGAATCAGCCAATCAACTGGCCAAGTAAGTGTAAGGTTGGTGGGAGTCCTCTCGTTGCTTGTCTTTGATATCAATTATGCTTGGCCAGGTAAGCTAACGGAATCAATTATAAATCATATTTCTTTGGGCCCAGTCATCCATGAACGACTTGCCTTAGACACCAGTCAAATTGACTAACCCTAACCTGGTCCAACTCTAGAGTTCCTTATCCTAATGAGCTCGAATATCCTTAAGGGGCCAACGTCCAATTGATTTTAAGTAAAAGACTTAAGTTAATGCAATTTGTAGGGTGATGGTTTGTAGGCTAAGGAAGGATGATCAAATCTCCGTCGTATCTTGTTTAATGGATTGTGCCCTTAAAGTATATCATGGATATGCAATGCAAATCAAACAAGATATCCAAATATGTTAAAAATTAATTTAATATTATATTTATGGTTATGTTAAATTAATTAAGTGTTATGACATGTCGGTGATTTTTAAGGGTCTATGATTTTATCTTTTTATAGATATATTTTAAGTTTTTGATTTGTTTGGTTTTGCAAAAGAAAGTAAATCTAAGTGATTAAGTCTGAAAAGTAGTAAAAATAAAAAATCTAAACTATAGAAAGCAAGAAAGCAATTATGAAAGAGAGTAATTAACTAAATAAATTTAAAGAGCAATAAAAAGATTTTTATTTTTTTAGTTTTTTTTATATTTTATATTTTTTAAATTAATTAATTAATTTTTAATTAATTAAAGCAATCATGCTATAATTCTCGATAATGGCACCAAAAATTTGATTGCTTGTCGTTAGAGCATCAAATGATAATTAAAATTGATCAACTAATTAATTAGAATAATGGCGAGTTGGGTGTCGATTTTCTCGAGGATTGAAGGCTAAATTACATTTGATGTAATTAAAAATATTTTTTTTAATTTAATTTTAAAGCAAGAATTTAAATAAAGTAGATTAAAAAGAGAATTTAACAAAAGAAAGCAAACACTTAATTTAATTAGGGTTTTTGAATTTATAAAAAATATTCTAGAATTTTGAATCTATCTCCAACAGGATTGCGTAATTTTTGTTAATGCAAAAATTTATTATTTTAAGAATTTAGTTATGATTATAACCTATTTTTTTTGGACATGAACCGTATCTCTCGATCACAATCCATCTCAATAAAATTATAAATTATTTAATATTTTAATTTTTAAAAATTGGTAACATGGCTTTTATTGATTCTCTTTAACATAAACTATTAAATCAAGCATGGATTATATCTCCTGATCACAATCCATCTCCATAAACATAGCCTATTTAAATATTAATCAATAAAAAATTTGTTAAAATCTCATGCATGAAGGATAGAATTTGGGATTGGATAGGAGAATAATTTATTCATTGCATAAAAGAAATTATAAAAATAAGAAAAATAAAAATACAACCCACGTTCGAAGACTTCATCTTCATCCTAGAATTTGACCTTTAGCTACTCATGATTTGGAATTCACTCACTCGTAGCATCTTTTGATCTCCCAGAGAAAAGAAAAAAGAAAGAAGAAAGAAGAAGAGAGGAGAAGAGAAGAGAAGGGAGAGAGAAAGAGAGGATTTGGAGAGGTTTTTTTTTTTGAGGCTTGGAAGGCTCCTATGGGCTCTCTTGGTTTTTAGAGTGAATATGGCTTAAATAGAGTAGAAAATCAGGAGTTTTTGGCTTCTTGTCGGAGACAAATCAGAGCCTTGATCGAATTAAAATATCTTGTTAAATTTTGCCTATCAGATCTTGATCAAATGGCTTAAAATCAACTCAAAAACCACAGCAAACCCTACTGGATGTGTTTCTGGCCGTCCGATCAATATCTGGATTGATTTTGCCCATTGGATCGTGCATTGATGAAGCTTGGAGTCCTTATCACACCCAAATTTGATGACAGCCATTGGATTCTGATCGACTATGATGTCAGTTGTTGGATCGCGCTCAAATCTCAGCCCCCCATCCCATAGACCGTGCATAGACTGGTACTACCAAAGACCACAACGAATCATTGTGCAACGTTTCAGCAGAAAGACCAAAATGCCCTCATACATCGTGATAAAAATTCAGTAGACCCTTTAAGGGTCCACGACCGCCATGTGTCGTGTGCTGACTGGCCGTGCCTGCTGAGCTGGACGGTCCGCACTTGCTCCATGGATCGATCAATCGGTCCACCATGCACCGATCTTATTTTCTTTTTATTTTTCTTTTATTTTAACTTCTAGGCTTCATAATTTTTTTTATTTTAATTTTGATTTGAGTGAAATTTATTGCGTTGGAACCCATAAATCGAACTCTTCACATTGGTTAGCTTCTTTCCTAAAAAAAACTAATAAAAGTATCAATTTTTTAAAATAAATATTAAATATAATATTATTTTAATACTTTTATTTAGTATTTTATCATAATTATTGATGTGTGCTAATTTTTAGCTATGGCAAGTGCACTAGTCGATCAAGTAATAAAGTGAATGAGTAGAGTATCGTCCCTAGAGGATTGGAAAATAAGTACTGAAAAGCTCTTTTCTATGCTTTATTTAGAAGACCGATTTATGAAAATAAGAAATTAAAGAATAAAATAAAGAAATAATTAAAATTTTTTTAAGGTAATAGAGAGAGTGTAATTATTAGGGTTTTAAACTTAAGAGCAATGGTTTACTAAGGCAATCGACTCACCAACTCAGTCAATACAATATTCAGATTATTAAATTAATTTTATTTCATGTGATGGTAGAGTCTCCTAATTTATTCACTACCCTTTGGTCTAGGAATAGCAAAACTATCAATATTTATTAATTATTCTTTGGTTCAGATGTAATTTAAATAAATATTAATGCATTAAGTTTTGTGAAACCCTCTAATTAAAATACGCTGCATCCAAAGCGCACTAAAATTTCCGCATGCATATGAATTCTAATTTGATTCATAATATAAGGTACATAATCAAAAAGCAATAACATAGATGTACTTGGTCCGTAATATTTATGTTTATCAGATCAATTAGAAGATGGCCAGTAATCTAAAAGTATTAAGATTAGATTTATATACTCCTCATGAATAAAATTTAAAATTTAAAAATAAATCATACTGAATATTGCATCAAAAGAGTGGCTACACCTTAGTCTTAGTAAAAAAAAATTTAGTTCATGATAATAAATTTAAAAATAATAAATAAAATAAAAAGCATAAAAAAATTAGACTGTTTTATTGCTGAAATTGATTATCCATTGCTCTCGGTGTGGAGAACTTGGTGAAGAAGAAGAGGCTCCTTGATCGATGTCTTGATTGTCGAAGAAAAACCATTTTCTTTTCTCTTCTGACTCTCTTCTCTTTCTACCTCTCTCCTCTCTTTCTCTCTCTTTTTTTTTATTTCTCTGACTCTCTTCCTTTTTCTCTCTGACTTCTTTCTTTTCTTACTTTTCTCTTTTTTTTTTCTCTATGGCATCATCAGGTTTTATAGGCTAAGAGATTGATTTTCCACCAAAATCCTTTAGGAATTAGGTTTAAAACTCTCAAAACACCTCAAATTAGGATTCTGGATGATTTTGGCCGTTAGATGTTGATCAAACGATCCAAAAATCACTTAAAAATCCTTTAAAACATCCCATATCAAGTCGAATTTCATGCCAGCAGTTGGATCAACCATTGGATTGAATCTGGGCCGTCTGATCACGTACAAAGAAGGCTTATGATCTTTAGTTTAACATCGGGATGAATCTCAGTCGTTGGATCTCGATCGGGAGCTGCAGATGCCATTCATCAGCGCTTTCTTTTCGACCGTTCGATCAAGTTTCAGTGAAAGATATCTATTGGATCAGACAAAATTTCTAAATTATCCTTTGTAGACCATGCACGAGCCCGGTGTTGCATGGACCGCCGCATTCTTCAATCAATCGGAGCACATTTTTTCATGTAAAATTCTCAAAATGCCCTCAAGTCGGTCCACTGTGCATCGTAAAAAGTGCTGACATCATCCTATGTCAGTGCTGCATCGACGGGTCGGTCTGCTGAGTCGATCGAGCCATGCGGTCTGCTGAGCCAATTTTCTGAATTGGTTTGAACCGAAACAACTTTTTTTTTTTGAAATTCAATTTCGGGCTCGTTTGAAGTCCATTTTGCCTAAAATTTATTTCATCTGAACCAGAAAAATAAGATCTTCACATTGGTGGCCTTCTTTCCTACATAAAATTAATAAAAGTATTAATTTCTAAAGAAATAGATTAATTTATTTTATAATTTAATACTTTTATTAGTATATTTTTACCACTTGTCACACCCTCCAACTTAGTAATTGCTAGTCCCTTAGCAATGTTTTATTTAATACCATGTTTCAATAAGATTATCTATCATAAAGATAAAATCTAGGACTAAAGATCAAAAAATTTAGAAAATACTGCTAACTAAGCATTGAGCTTCAGAAGCAAATTTTTCAGTCAATACAATTAAAAACTTTCTTAGAGTACATCAAAGATCTATAGCACTTGTGTTCGTGATGACTAACTTTAGCATTTCTGTATTAAATTAAAAGAATAAAAGTATCCTCTCTTATTACCTATTTTGGTCAATTTTCTATACATTCTCAATTTTATACTCATGAATTAAGGTAGCTTTCACACTGCCTTCCTTTTTTTTTTTTGTGCTGAGCATCCTGGCCTTCCCTTCATCGTTTTACGTAAATTTCCACACTTCACCTAGGTGCAGAGACCTAGTTACTAGACTTTGGGCAATCCATATATACTCTATCTTTTGCACTTTATTTTTAGGTAGATAGCTCTTTCCTTAAATTCAAGTTTCTTTGATTAGAATGTATATTAATTACCAATTTTCAGTGATAATTGAATCTTCAGTTGGCCTTATAATCAATACCTACTTTGCCTTGTTAGTGTGCATGTGCAATTAAAAGTGCTAATAGTCTTTTAATGACCTAAGTAGGCTGCTAAAAGTTGACCAAATAATCTACTTCTTTAACTCGTTACATTCATTAGCAAATAATTCTATCTTTTATCACTTGTCTAGTTTATCTTACTCAAGATTTTCTTTTTGACACATGATTTTTTTTTATTATTATTATTCTACATTATCTTAAAGGAGAAAGAAAAATAAAGGGTGTAATAAAGGATAGGAAGGAATACACCTGATTTAGTTTAGTCTGATTCTTTGGAGCTTTGAAATTTTACTTCAGCTCTCATTGATTTTTTTACAAAATTGAAAATACACACCAAAGCAGTAAAAGAGCAACCATAAATTATTGAAAAATAAAAGAAAAGAAAAATGATGAAAACTAAAAAGAAAAGAAACAACCTATCTAGTAGTTCTGATTTATAGTCTTCAGCTTGACTTTCTTTGAATTCTAAAGTGGATCAATCTGGTGCCACTTCAATTGAAATACTTTCATGTTTGGTCAAGTCCTTTTTCAATTGGACATTGCTCGCTTTTATAGTTTGAAATCTATTTTCTACAGAATTCTCATATAATGGATTGTCAATAATATCAATTAGAAAACAAGTTTGATTATCATCAGTATGTTTAGTATCTTTGAAAATATTAAAAGTAACTTGTTCATCTTGGACTCTAAGAATTAATTTTCCTTATTGAACATCTATTAAAGCTCCTCCAGTAGCTAAAAAGGGTCTTCCTAAAATAAGGGGTACATCATAATCTTCTTCCATATCAAGAATAATAAAATCAACAGAGAAAATAAACTTGTTTACCTTTACCAAGACATCCTCCACTATACCTCTTGGATATTTAATGGATCTATCGGCTAATTAAAGAGTAATAGTGGTAGGTTTCGATTCTCCTAGACCAAGCTTTCTGAAAATAGAAAAAGGCATGAGATTAATACTTGCTCCTAAATCACATAAAACTTTATCAAAACTACAATCACCAATAATGCAAGGGATAGTAAAACTCCCTGGATCTTTTAGCTTCTGTGGTAATTTATTTTGAAGTATTGCTGAGCATTCTTCATTCAAATTTATTCTCTCATGCTTCTTCAGCTTTTTCTTATTTGTTAGGATTTCTTTGAGAAACTTGGCATACCTGGGCATTTGAGTAATAGCATCTACAAAAGAAATATTAATATGTAAATTCTTTAAAATTTTGAAAAAGTTAGAAAATTTCTTATCTGGATGCTGTATTTGTCTCTCTAGGAATGGTAGTGGCGGCACGTAGGGCTTCACATTTGGATCAGCAAATCGTATACTTGGAGATCATCCATCTACTGGTTGTTTTGGTGACTGACGAATTTTAGTTGATGGTTCCTTATTTGTAGTTGACTCTTCAGTCTCTTTCTTCTGATGTGGCTCCTCCAACTTTGTATCACTTCTTAGGGTGATAGCATTGACTTTCTCCCTTGGATTCATCTTCATGTTACTGGGTAAGGATCCCTGAGGTCTCTCAGAGATTATTTTAGCCATTTGACCTATTTGCATCTCCAAGTTTTGAATTGCTACTATTTGGTCCTGCCTAAGTTTGGCTTCCAAATTTTTTATAGTTGCTTCTTGATTTTGCATAAATTTGACCATCAGCTCTTCCATGTTGGACTTCTTTTCAGGTATTTGGAACCCCGGGAGTGGCTTTTGTGCTACATTTTGATTACTCCATGAGAAATTTGGGTGTTGCCTCCATCCTTGATTGTATGTGTTGGAGTAGGGATTGTTTTGTTGCGGCCTAAAAAAATTACCAACATAATTAGCTATTTTAGTTGCTTTAACAAAAGGATTACTTGTCTGGCAATTGCTCATATCGTATCCTCCTCCACATAGGTCACAAGTAATGCTCTAAATATGCATAGCTGTTCCCTTCAAGTTGTTGACTTCAGCTCTAAGGGCTGCTATTTCAGCTAATAAGGTTGTCACGCAATCTACTTCCTGCACTGCTGCTAGTCTTTTTGGCATCATGCGCTCTGTCTGCCATTGATAGCTATTTGATGCCATCTCATCGATCAGATCAAAGGCTTCTTCCTTCATTTTTTAGTTAATGGTTCCTCCTGCTGCTGCATCAATCATGGAACGATTAGTAGGAGATAAACCATTATAGAAAGTTTATACTTGAAACCATATGGGTAGTTGATGATGTGGACATCTCCTCAGCAGTTTCTTGAAATGCTCCCAAGCCTCATATAGTGTCTCCATGTCCATCTGCATAAAAGAAGTGATATCGTTGCACATCTTGGCAGTCTTGGAAGGTGGAAAGTACTTGGCTAAGAATTTTTGGGCTAAAACATCCCAAGTTATGATAGAACCTGCAGGAAGAGAATGAAGCCAACTCTTAGCTTTGTCCCATAAAGAAAAAGGAAATAACCTTAATCTAATAGCATCATCCGACACCCCATTAATTTTAAAAGTATCACAAAGTTCAAGAAAATTAGAAATATGGGCATTCGGATCATCATGCACATGTCCACTGAATTGGACAGTTGATTGAATCATCTGGATCATCGTCGATTTTATTTCGAAGTTGTTTGCTCATACAGGCGGTCTCCTGATGCTCGAAGCTGCATCGGCTATAGATGGTGTGATATAATCATTTAATGGATGATGTACTGGTCGAATAGCTTCATGCTGTCCTTCAGTCACCATATCCAATCCTAGATTGATGTCGTTAGGATCTTCAGCTGCCATATTTCTTTCTTGTTGTAGTCTTCTAATGGTCCTTTCAATTTCTAGATATAAAGATAGTAAGTTACTATGTCCAGTACGTATCATGCACTGAAATTTTTTTTTATTTTTTTTAAAAAATAAATAATAATAAAAATTAAAAATAAATTTCTAAAGTAAAGCTAGAATCAAAATTTTAATATTATTTTAGACACAATCCCTGGCAACGACACCAAAAACTTGATGCGTGCTAATTTATAGCTATGGCAAGTGCACCAGTCGATCAAGTAATAAGGTGAATGAGTAGAGTATCGTCCCTAGAGGATTGAAAAATAAGTACTAAAAAGCTCTTTTCTATGTTTTATTTAGAAGACCAATTTATGATAATAAGAAATTAAAGAATAAAATAAAGAAATAATTAAAATTTTTTTAAGGAAATTGAGAGAGTGTAATTATTAGGGTTTTAAACTTAAGAGCAATGGTTTACTAAGGCAATCGGCTCACCAACTCAGTCAATATAATATTCATATTATTAGATTAAGTTTATTTCACATGATGGTGGAGTCTCCTAATTTATTCACTACCCTTTGGTCCAGGCATAGCAAAACTATCAATATTTATTAATTATCCTTTGGTCTAGGTATAATTTAAATAAATATTAATGCATTAAGTTTTATGAAATCCTCTAATTAAAATATGCTGTGTCCAAAGCGCACTAAAATTTTTGCTTGCATATGAATTCTAATTTGATTCATAATACAAGGTATATAATCAAGAAGCAATAACATAGATGTACTTGGTCCGTAATATCTATGTTCATCAGATCAATTAGAAGATGGCTAGTAATCTAAAAGCATTAAGATCAGATTTATATACTCCTCATGAATAAAATTTAAAATTTAAAAATAAATCATACTAAATATTGCATCAAAAGAGTGGCTATACCTTAGCCTTAGTAAAAAAAAATTTAGTTCATGATAATAAATTTAAAAATAGTAAATAAAATAAAAAGCATAAAGAAATTAGATTTTTTGATTGCCGAAATTGATTATCCATTGCTCTCGGTGTGGAGAACTTGATGAAGAAGAAGAGGCTCCTTGATCGATGTCTTGATTGTCGAAGAAAAATTCTTTTCTTTTCTCTTCTGACTCTCTTCTCTTTCTACCTCTCTCCTCTCTTTCTTTCTTTTTTTTTTTAATTTCTCTGACTCTCTCCCTTTTTCTCTCTGACTTCTTTTTTTCTTACTTTTCTCTTCTTTTTTTTTCTCTATGGCATCATCAGGTTTTATAGGCTAAGAGATTGATTTTCCACCAAAATCCTTTAGGAATTAGGTTTAAAACTCTTAAAATACCTCAAATTAGGATTCTGGATGATTCTGACTGTTAGATGTTGATCGAACAGTCCAAAAACTACTTAAAAATCCTTTAAAACATCCCAGATCAAGTCAGATTTCATGCCAGCCATTGGATCAACCATTGGATTGAATCTGGGCTATCCGATCACGTACAAAGAAGGCTTCTGATCTTTAGTTTAACGTTGGGATGAATCTCAGCTGTTGGGTCTTGATCAGGAGCTATGGATGCCATTCATCAGCGCTTTCTTTTCGATCATCCGATCAAGTTTCAGTGACACCCGTTGGATCAGACAAAATTTCTAAATTATCCTCTGTAGACCATGCACGAGCCTGGTGTTGCATGGACCGCCGCATTCTTCAGCCAATCGTAGTGCGCTTTTTCATGTAAAATTCTCGAAATGCCCTCAAGTCATCCACCGTGCATCATAAAAAATGCTGATATCATTCTAACATCAGCACTGTGTCGGTGGGTCGGTCTGCTGAGCCGATCGAGTCGGGCGATCTGTTGAGCCGATTTTCTGAATTGGTTTGAACCGAACCAGTTTCTTTTGTTTATTTTATTTTTATTTTTTGAAATTTAATTCTGGGCTTGTTTAAAGTCCGTTTTGCCTGAAATTTATTTCATCTAAATTAGAAAAATAAGATCTTCACATTAGTGGCCTTCTTTTCTATATAAGATTAATAAAAATATCAATTTCTAAAGAAATAAATTAATTTATTTTATAATTTAATATTTTTATTAGTATATTTTTACCACTTATCAATTATCAGCTCACCACTTTAAATAGTTATTGATGATGAGTTAATCGATGAGTGAACAACTCATATCTAATGATTCTCTAATCATGGTGCATCCAAATCTGATCTCTAATTTATGAAGCTCACCGAGCTTGGAATATTGCTCCACTCCTTAGTTAAGTCAGATCCATCATTTTCATGAATTGAATTTCTGATTGGATCTCTCATCATATCTAAAATATTAAGCCCAACTCATCCTCCAACCCATATCATCCAATGCCTAATAGACATGGTTGCATCTTTCTGGTGTAACTAAACCATTGTATCCAGCTAAGAACAATCAATCCCGAAAAGAGGTCGCACATCTATAATGGTGGAAGATTTTAGATTTAATATTTTTTTAGAAAAATTTAATTTAGGTCTCTTTAAACTTGACTTGACTTAATTATAATAATTATAACTAAAGTAGTGGCATGGGTTGGCTCGAATTGTTAGCCACCTCAAATCAGAACTGGATCGATACAAATGATCAGGTAAGTGAGATCGATAGAAGAATATGCCATTAACTTGACAAGAATGTATTCAGATCGAGTAGCTTCCAATTAAAAATTAGTCGATCGTATCTACCAGACTTACCTTAGATACCAAATTATCGAATCAAAATCAATCGAATTAGCCTACAATTCAAGCTCGAACCATGGAGCCAAATTATGTCTTGACTTGATTGAGTCACATCTCAATGTAATTTGATCTTGATCCAGACTTAATTCTATTAGGCTGGTCAATTCTAAGCTTTTTTTGATCCCACCTAATCAACTCTAATCAACTCTTGATTCGGTTCGATTAACCGCTAGACCTAATTGAGCTATCCAATCCTGAACCCAATTTTATGAAGGTGTATTAGATCTAGAAATTATAATTTTAGATCTAATTAATTTTATAATCCTAATTCTTAATTAAGTTTAGGTTCATGAATGAAATATATAACAAAATTCTATGGTATCAAGATCTAGAATTTTACAAAAAATAAATTCTAATTTCTAATTAAGGATGAATGCATAGCACCCTTACACATCGTAAGAACATCCTATCGAATGGAAGAAGAGGGTCTTTAAATCCTATTTTGTTCTTATGACTGGATGGCCAAGAGAAATGCCTTAATTAAAAATATATTTTCTAAAATAAAATATGTTAGATTTAAATCATATATCACATATACAATCAAAGATCTAACCTATATATGCCTTGTATATATCTCATGTATCATAACTCAATCAACCATGCATGCTTTTAGATTTGATATATCATATGTTAAATTTAAAAAATATAATTTTAAATTTGATCATATCAAAATAAAATTATTCTAGATATTTTATAGAACTAATCTATAACTAGTCTAAGCATGCATCTTTCATATCTTATATGAATAAATTAAAAATTAAAAACTCTATTTTCTATTTTTTAGATCTGATTACAATAATTATAATATTAAAAAAATAAAAATAAAAAAAATCTAAAATTATATTTAATCAAATTAATAATATGATTATGCTATACTATACATAGAACTATTATATTTTTAGTCTAGTCATGCATCTCATACATTATAGATCTAAATCATATAATTTTTAAACTTTTTTATTTTAGATCTAATCATATCTGATGTGATATCTAAATTTTTTTAATATTAGATTATAAATAAAAATTAAATTAAATTTAAAATAGATATGAAGAACTACTAATGCAGCTCTAATATCAGTTGAAGAAAAATCTGATTTTTCATCATAGGATCATCCAGATCTGATCATATCTGAGGTGATTTTTTTAAAAAAAATTTCATGATCTAATCAAATCTGAGAGTTTTCATATCTGATTGAGATGATCTAATATTAAAAATTTAAAATAAAATTAAATTAGATTTAATTTTAAGTATCTGATTGGATAATCTATTATCCTATGATGATCCTGATCGTTCCTGAAGTTCTCAAATGAGCCATGCATGCGTCTAGCCTCTACAGGTATCCACATGGGCAAGATTTGAATATCTTCTCCTTGAGAATCTTTTTTCAAAAAAATTAAATCTGAATCTGATCTAGAATACTGCATGCTCATCTCACGAACACTATCACGTAGATGCTAAATCTTACGCCAAAATTCTTAGACCTCCTCTGATTTATGCCCAACTTTTGGCATGTAGAAGAGGGAGAGAGAGAGGATCAGAAGGGGCATGGGATATGATAGGGGTGATAGCACTTGGTTATGAAAAATTATTTTGTGCGATGGAAACACAATAGTGTGAGAAGGGGTTTAAAGCTTATGCACCATCTAGAGTTCCACTTTGACCAAATAACCTATTATTTGATTTAAAGGGACATCAGAGATTAATCTCCATATCAAATACCAAATCTCCATCTAGTTTTGACACCAAAAATCCCTTTAGAAATTGATGACAAGAGAAGATATTGAAGAGTCTATTGCGCCTAGGACTCTTCCCCAAGAGTTTGATCCAAATCAAACTCTATCAAAACCTAGTCAAAACACCACTATTGTTGCTTCAAGAATTGATTTTGATGATTACAAAGCATTTGAGGGGATTACTAATGAATTTGGCTTGGAAAAAGACTTTTTGTATTTCAGGAGCAAAATTAGAATTTTATCAAGTCTTGATCTAAGAGCCTCAAGAGCAAGTATAGAAGATTTTTGATCCTTTGGAGTTAGTCCCATGATTTTTGAATGCATATTTTGAAAGAAAATCAAGCTTAAAGCAAAAGGGTTGACCCCTAGGTCTACCCCTGCTAAAATGGATTGTTTGGCATGCTATCTTTGTGCCAAGGATCGACCCCAGGGTTGACCTCTGCTATTCTGAATGCCAAAAATATAGAATAGCTAATTTTTTGGACTTTATCTCAGAGGTGGACCTCGAGGTCGACCTCTGTGCCAGAGGTCAACTCATGAGTTGACCCCTATGACTGAGATCTTCTATAATGACTAGTTTTATCCCATTTTGGCAGCTTTTAATAATTTTTTTAAGATCTTCAATGGCTACAAATCTTTTTTAGGATTCTCTTTTCCATCCATTGAAGATTTAAAAAGCTATAAAAGGATAAGAACATGAGAGATTTTTTGAATTCAATTTAGTCCTAAGCAAAAGTCATCTTTAAGCAAAGAAGCTTCGTTTCAAGTTCACCAACCTCTCAAGAGCTCATTCAAGTCTCCAATATTTTTGAGGGAAATCAAAAAAGCTTCCTCCATTATTGTGAAAAGCATTCTTAAGATTTTATTTGCTCATTGAGGGAGCTAAATTTATATTTGATTGTCATTAACTATTATACTCTGCTTTATTATTTTGATTCAAGTTTTGGAGGGTTCCAAAATTTGGGAGGATTGATCCGAACCTTAAATCAAAGTATGAAGGATTGGCTTGTCCTCAAAAAATAAGTATGCTTACTTGGGATAGCTAGGGTCGGAGGTATCGACATTGTATTCTGGTTGAATATGTTTAGTGATTTTGAATTCTCAAGTAGGAGCTTGGAAAGTGGATGTTGGTGCAAGAGAAGCACCAAACCACTATAAATTTTTATAGTTTATGGTATGCTTGCTGTCTTTCTTTTATTGGTTTATTAAATTCTTGCTTTCTAATCTTTCATATTTTTATTTAACCTAAACAGCTTCACACACACTACTTGCATATCATCATTCAATCTTGACAACTTTAAATTAGAATTAAAATTTTAAAAACTCAATTCAGCCCCTCTCTTAGGTTGCATAGTTGGAAAATAAGTGATATTAGAGCCCAGTGCTCTAGCCCTACTTTGATTTAACCATCAAAGAGCCAAAGATCTATGACAATCCAAGTTAGTATTTCTCTAGCCGAGGGGCAGTCCACAAATCGACCTTCACTTTTTAATGAGTCAAACTATACCTATTAGAAAGCTTGGATGAGAATATTCATACAAGCACTTGATTATGATATGTAGAGTATCATAATTAATGGACCACACACACCCACTAAGATAATTAATGATGTGGAATCAACCAAACTCGAAGGAGAATGAGATGAGGTAGATAAGAAAATGGCTCAACTGAATGCAAGAGCCATGAATGTTTTATATTATGCTTTAGATGCTAATAAATTTAATAACATTTCAACATACATGTCAGCTAAGAAAATATGGAATAGGTTGAAGTAACTCATGAAGGCACTAATCAAGTTAAGGAGTCAAAAATTAACATGCTTATGCACAAATATGAATTTTTCAAAATGGAACATGATGAGTCAATAACTAAAATGTTTACTAGATTTACAGATATTATAAATGGTCTTAAAAGTCTTGGCAAGCCTTATCCTAACAGTGATCTTGTAAGGAAGATTCTTAGGTCTTTGTCAAGAACATGGGAGGCCAAAGTGACTGCAATCCAAGAAGCCAAAGATCTGAATATTTTATCCTTGGAGGAGCTTCTAGGATCACTAATGACGCACGAGCTAAGCATGAAACAACATCAAGAAGAAGATGTCAAGAAGAAGAAGATAATAGCCCTCAAATCAACCACTCAACAAGATAAGAAATCTGATGAAATGAAAGATGAAGAATAGGATGAAGAAATAGCTCTCATCATAAGAAAGTTTAAGAGATTTTTGAAGAGAAAATAAGTGATGAGGAAGAGGCTACCTACCAAAGGGGAGCATAGCAAGGAAAAGGACAGGGAGCAGTCCCTTATTTGCTATGAATGTAAGAAGCCAGGATAGTTTAGATCTGAATATTCTCAACTTAAAAAGGTTCCTAAAAAATATAAGAAAAAGGCTATGATGGCAACATGGAGTGACAAGGATGACTTAAGCTCCGAAGAAGAAGAAGCTCATGAACAAGCCAACCTGTGCCATATGGCACATGAAAATGAGGTAAGTACTGAAATCTTAAATGAATTTATATTTGAAGAACTTTAAGAAGCCTTCTATGATTTACTAGATGATTTAAAGAAGTTAGAAACTAAAAACAAAGAACTAAAATTAAAGAATCAAGTCTTGCTAAAAGAAAATAAAACCATACTAAGTGAAAAACTAGTCTTAACTCAAGAGAATCTAAATTTGAAAAATAAAATCGACAAGCTAAAATTGATAGTTAAAAAATTTACTTTAAGTTTAAATAAACTTCATATGATTCTTGAAAATCAAAAGACCATTTATGATAAGGCCAGTCTAGGCTATAACCTCCTAAGAAAATAAAAATTTCTAAAAAATATTTTTGTAGATTCATAAAGCAATAAATTTTTAAATATTACTTGCTTTAAATATGGTAAACTAGGACATAAATCTTATACATATTTCTTTAATAATTTAAATATAAAGAAAATATAGGTTCCAAAAGGATCCATTGTGACTAACCTTAAAGGATCCAAGAAAACTTGGGTACCTAGAGTAAGGATTTGATTTTGCATGTAGGTATGTCTTGCATCCAAAGAAGAAAATCGAAGATGGTATCTTGATAGTGGATGCTCAAGATACATGACCGATGATGAGTCTCAATTCATCACGCTTGATGCTAAAAGTGAAGGAATGGTCACCTTTGTAAACAATGGCAAAGAAAAGATTATCGGTATAGGTAACATTGGTATCACTTTCTTTAAGTATATTAAAAATATTTTATTAGTAGATGGTTTGAAACATAATCACTTAAGCATTAGTCAATTTTGTAACAAGGGTTACAAAGTTATTTTTGAATCTTCATTATGCATTGTAACTAGTCCCAATGATGATGGCATTAAGTTTATTGGACATAGACATGGTAATGTTTATATGGTAGATTTGAATAATCTTTCTATGATAAACTTGCAATGTCTAGTAGCTATGAATGTTAAAATTAATGAGACTAGTTGGCTTTGGCACCATAGACTTGCACACATTAGTATGCATTCACTTTCAAAGCTTATCAAAAAAGAATTAGTTACCGGTTTAACAATAGGTAAATAAACTAGAATTTCATTCAAATCTAAGAACATTATTTCAACCTCTAGGCCATTGGAACTATTGCACATGAATTTATTTGGTCCTATAAGAAGAACAAGCTTAGGTGGAAAATATTATGGTTTTGTAATTATCGATGACTACTCACATTTTATATGGATTTTCATTTTGGCACACAAAGATGAAACTTTTCATGTTTTCTCAAAGTTTTATCAAAAAATTAAAAATGAAAAAGAATTTTCAATTCAAAGCATTCAAAGTGATCATGGAATCGAATTTGAAAACCAAGACTTTAAAAATTTTATGATGAATAGGAATAAGCCATAATTTTTCAGCACCTAGGACACCCCAATAAAATAGGATGGTAGAAAGAAAAAAAAGGATTCTAAAAAGAATGGCCCGTATCATGCTATATGAAAGCAACCTCCTAAGATACTTTTGGACGAAAGCTATTAATATGGCATGTTACGTCTTAAATCATGTCCTAATTAGATCAATTTTAAAGAAAACATTTTATGAGCTTTGGAAAGGTAGAAAATCTAATATTACATATTTTCATGTTTTTGGTTGTTGATGTTTTGTTTTGAATAATGGTAAAGAAAAACTAGATAAATTTGATGCAAAATTCGATGAAGCTATTTTTCTTGATTACTCACCTTCTAGTAAGGCTTTTAGAGTATTTAACAAAAGAATCTTAGTTGTAGAGGAGTCAATACATATTATTTTTGATGAGACTAATGATCTTCCTTTAAGGAAGAGTGAGGGTATTGATGATATAGATCCCCTTATAAAAGAAATGATGAAGATCACCCAAAAGAATTCAATAATTCAAAATGAATAGGATCATGAAAACAAGCAAGAAAATGAAGGTGAAGGACAACGAGAACAACCTCAAGGTACAAATGATCTTCCAAAAGAATGGAGGTATGTTCACAATCATCTCAAAGAACTAATTATTGATGATCCTACACATAGGGTAAGAACTCGTTCTTCACTTAGAGATGCATATAATCATTTTGCATTTGTTTCTCATTTTGAACCTAAAACCATAAATGAAGCCAAAAAAGATTATAATTGGATAAATGCAATGCAAGAGGAATTTAATCAATTTGAAAGAAATAATGTATGGATCTTAGTATCAAGACTTAAAAATTATTCAATAATTGGTACAAAATGGGTATATAGGAATAAATTGGATGAAAATAAAAATATAATTAGAAATAAAGCAAGATTAGTTGCAAAGAATTATAATCAAGAAGAAAAAATTAATTTTGATGAAACCTTTGCATTTGTTACTAGACTAGAAGCTATTAGAATTTTACTCACTTATGCATGATTTATGAATTTCAGGTTATTTCAAATGAATGTTAAAAGTGCTTTTCTAAATGGATATATAGCCGAAGAAGTTTATATAGAACAACCTTCCAGTTTTGAAAATCATGCTTTTCTAAATCATGTTTTCAAATTAAATAAAGCATTATATGGTTTAAAACAAGCACCTAGGGCTTAGTATGAAAGATTAAGTAAATTCTTGCTTAATAATGGATTTCTAAGAGAAAATGTAGATACAACCTTTTTCATTACAAGAGATCATGATAACATCTTAGTAATATAAATATATGTTGATGACATTATATTTGGGTCTACTAATGAAACTTTATGTCAAGATTTTGCTAAGCTTATGCAGGGAGAGTTCGAGATGAGCATGATGGATGAATTAATGTTCTTCCTCGGTGTTCAAATCAAACAAACAAAGGAAGAAATCTCCATTACCCAAAGTAAATACACAAGAGAGCTACTTATAAGATTTGGGATGGAGAGCTCCAAAGTCATTGGTACCTCCATGAGTCCATCATGTAAGCTTGACAAGGATGAAGGAGGTAAAAGTGTTGATACAAAAGTCTATAGAGGCATGATAGGTTCTTTATTGTATTGATAGGTTCTTTATTATATTTAACTACTAGTAGACCGGATATCATGTTTAGTGTTTGTTTATGTACATGATTTCAATCTAATCCAAAAGAATCACATTTAAATGCTATAAAAAGAATATTTAAATACCTAAAAGAAACTCAATCCATAGGTTTCTGGTATTCTAAGAATTCATCAAATTGATTTAATTGGATATTCAGATGCAGACTTTGCTGGATGTAGATTAGACAGAAAAAGCACTAGTGAAAATTGCTAATTTCTAGGAGTTAACTTAATCTCTTGGTTTAGCAAGAAGCAAAATTTGGTAGCATTATCTATGGCCGAGGTCGAATACATTACAGTCGAAAATTGCTGTGCACAAATCTTATTGATTAAGCAATAACTTGAGGACTTTGGCATCAAACTAAACAAAACTCCCATAAGATGTGATAATGCTAGTGCCATAAATCTATCTAAGAATCCAATCCAATACTCTAGATCAAAATACATTGAAATAAGACATCATTTCATAAGAGAATATGCTCAAAATAATGACATAATTCTTGATTATGTTTGTACTAAAAAATAATTGGTTGATATTTTTACTAAGGCCTTAAACGAAGATAAATTCTATGAGATTAGAAAAGAATTAGAAATTCTTGATCCTTTAGCCTAAACATCTTTATGATTTTAAGCTCATTTTTATCAAAAATCACCTTAATCTTTATCTTGAGCCTATATCTCAAATTTTTTATCTAAAAAAGCTCAAATCTAACCTTCCTTGATCATTCTCATGAAATTAAATTTCAATCCTTAAAGTCTTAGAACTTTTTAATTTTTTCATCATTTTTTGGATTTTTCTATGCCATGGGTCGACCTAGAGGGTGACTCATGGGCATTCTGGTCATTATTGCACTTAACCCTTTGGGGGCTTTTTTATTGGAATTTTTCGATCGAAGATGTCAATCTATTGCCTTCTTCCTTGTTCTTTTGTTCAACCAAACAAAAGCCCTCTACCTCTCCACTCCCTCAATCGATCAAATCTCTCAAAATCTCCTTTTCTATCTAAATCCCCTCCTCAAAATCGTCCCTTAAGGAGCCCAGTCTCTTCCTACTTTCTTTCTATTTGGGTGGTTTGAAGGGTTCTTGCAAATCTTTGCCCTAAAACTCACCATTGACTATCTCCCTCAAAACCCTTCCTTTTCTTTTCAAATCTTCTCCATTCTACTTTTCCTTGACACTCTTGAGTAGGGTTAAGGATTCTATTGGTAGGAATGGCATCTAAGATAAAATACCATAAAGAAGGAAGTCGGTCCGTTGCTTGGAGGAAGAAGCCTATCGAAAAAGAATGGCACCCAAGCCCTCTCCTGGTCCAACCTCTACTCCCAGACATGCTTCACAGTCTCCTTTCACTCCAAGTAAGGTCCCTCTGTCTGATAGAAAGGTTGAATTGGGAAAGAATGTAGATTTTGGTTTCTTTGAAAAAGAAGGATTTTTTTTTGTGTCAAAGATTAAAAAGCAAAGATGGGATTACTTTTGCAAGTTGAAAGAAGCTACATATATAGATTTAGTTAGAGAATTTTACATAAATTTGGGATACTTCAATGGAACAATAAAATTGGTTGTTAAAGGCATTAAGATTATTCTTGATCCAATTCACTTGGAGGAAATTCTAAGATTACCATGTGAGGGTACAAGGAAATGAAACTAACCTATAAAGAAGAGAAACTGAGAGCCATCTTAGAGAGAGAATTTGAAGGAAATTTAAATAAATTAGAGCCCAAGATTCTTTCTATTGAAATGAGAGTGCTACACACCATGGTTACCAAGTTATTTATCCCTAGGAGTGGCAGGCATGATTTATTATCTGGTTGGGACATATGTATCATGTATCATATGATTACAGAGACCCTCTTTAACCTCCCTATTTTGATGATTGAGATGATGAGAGAGACCTTGAATAGGTCTAAGGCACATCTCTCATATGGTATGGCTCTCTCAATAGTGTTTAGGAGGTTTGGAGTTAGTTTTGAGGGGAAGACAGTTACCAGATTATCTCACACTGATACCATCAACTGCCACACACTGCATCGCATGAGTTTTACAAAGATTGATGGCGGTTGGTCCAAAGATGTTGAGGATGAGGAGAGAGCTAAGGAGGAGGGATCGTCTTCACCTTCTCATCATCACAGAAGATCTCCTGACATTCAATTTGTATCAGATCATGAGGCTGGTCCCTCAGAGTTAGTGAGGAGAGTGCAGCTATGGCACCATTGAGGGTAGAGACATGGATGTTAGATTCTTTGATGATTAGATCAGGATGATTACTGACTAGTTGGTTCATCGATTGCCGACCAGTTGATTCAACCGATTGCTGATACTCTATCTTAGAGGATTGCAAGTCTTTTATCTCGATAGATGGCCAGTACCACTCAGGGGGAGAGTTCTCACTTCATCCCATCTTCTGATTAGTTTATGACTCCACATATATCTGCCATTTTTTAGATGCTTATAGCTCAGACTGCACTGCTTGAGCACCTCGAGGGATGTGTTCTGAGATTGACAGGCAGTGTTTTGGATTTACAGAGGTAGGTTTTGGATCTAGCTCATCCCTAGATGAGAGACGACATTATAGAGATATCAGATCTTATAGCTGAGGTAGCCAGATTTCATGGTGTTCTGAAGGATGGTTTTGATTTTCTGAGGAGAAAGTTCAAAGACTTCAGTGATACTCTATCTACATAGATTGGCGCCCTCATGCAGTCCATGATGAGAGCACTAGGACATTTAGACTCTATCAGGATTGCTCTTCATGCTTGGCCCATTTCCTCTGAGGCTCTTGGGCCATCTCGTCCAGCTGCTCAAGCTCGCACCTCCACCCGTGGTCAAGGAAGATATGGTCGAGGATGTGCTCCTAGATTTGACCCTGACACACCCCATTACATCTCTGATTCCTCATCTGATTCAAATGCTTCCAGCCATGATCTCTACTAGATCTAGTTTAGTCATCTTTGTATTAGGTTATGATCTAGTATCTCTTAGTTGTTTCTATGAGTTGTTGATCAAGTCATGGATGATTATATTTTTTTGGATCTGCTTATGGCATTGATACTATTGGCTGCTTGGGACATGGATAGTTGTATCCATGAATTTTGTGTGTTTTGATGGTCTAACTCTAATTAATGCTTTTTGATATCTTTAGCACTTATATGTTTTGATGACTTGATGTTATGATTTATTGTGTGTGAAATGATATCATTTGGATGTAAATATGTGTATATAAATATGATGATGTCATTTGAATGATGTGAAATGTAATCTCTATGAATTGGCTAAAATTTTATTATTATATGCTGAAAACACTGTGTTGTATATAAGCAGATTGAATGTTTTGTTATAAACTCTTGTTCTAACAAAAAAATATATGGAATAATTTAAGGGGGAGGCTTTTTCAATTTTAAAATCACTTAAGATCTTACTTGATGATGTCAAAAAGGGAGAGTAGAGTAAATAAAATTGGGCTATAAGCAAAATTAAAGTAAAATTGACAAAAGAAATAAGTAAGTCAAATACATTTGCAAATAATTTGAATGTCTAACCATAAGTAATCTTCAAACTATTCTTTATGCAATATTTGTCAAATAACTGAATATGATATTCTAGTAAGTGATGTAGGCTTCTACGTGCTTTATTTTTGCTTATGCACAAATATTTTGTCATCATAAAAAAGGAGGAGATTGTTGCTCTAAGAATTGATTTTGATGATTACAAGGCATTTGAGGAGATTACTAATGAATTTGGCTTGAAAAAAGACTTTTTGTATTTTAGGGGCAAAATTATAATTTTATCATATTTTGATCTAAGAGCCTCAAGAGCAAGTATAGAATATTTTTGATCTTTTGGAGGTAGTCCCATGACTTTTGGATGCATATTTTGAGTGAAAATCAAGTTTGAAGCAAAATGATTGACCCCTAGGTCTATTTTTACTGAAATAGGCTATTTGGCATGCTGTCTCTATGCCAAGGGTCAACCCTAGGGTTGACCTCTGCTTTTCTGAAGGCCAAAAATATAAAACAGCTAATTTTTTGGACTCTATCTTAGAGATCGACCTCGAGGTTGACCCCTATGCTAGAGGTCGACCCATGAGTCAACCCCTATGATGAAAATCTTCTGCAATGACTAGTTATCCCATTTTGGTAGCTTTTAATGATTTTTTTAAGGTCTTCAACGGCTACAAATCTTACCCAGGATTCTCTCCTCCATCCATTGAAGATTTAAAATGCTATAAAAAGGAAAGAACATAAGAGATTTCATGAATTCAATTCAGCCCTATGCAAAAGTCATCTTCAAGTAAAGAAGCTTTCATTTCAAGTTCACCAACTTCTCAAGAGCTCATTCAAGTCTCCAACAACCTTGAGAGAAATCAGAAAAGCTTCCTCCATTATTGTGAAAAGCATTCTTAAGATTTTATTTGCTCATTAATGAAGCTAAATTTGTATTTGATTGTCATTAACTCTTATACTCTGCTTTATTGTTTTGATTCAAGTTTTGGGGGGTTCCAAAACTTGGGAGGGTTGATCCGAACTTTAAATTGGAGTGTGAAGGATTGGCTTGTACCCAAAATATAAGTATGCTAGCTTGGGATAGCTAGGATCAGAGGTACCGATGTTGTATTCTAATTGAATACGTTTAGTGGTTTTGAATTCTCAAGTAGGAGCTTGGGGAGTGGATGTAGGTGTAAGGAAAGCACCGAACCACTATAAATCTTTATTATTTATAGTGTGCTTGCTATCTTTCTTTTCTTAGTTTATTAAATTCTTGCTTTCTAATCTTTTATATTTTTATCTAACCTAAATTGCTTCACACATATGACTTGCATATCATCATTCAATCTTGACAACTTTAAATAAGCATTAAAATTTTAAAAACCTAATTCATTCCCCCTCTTAGGTTGCATAGCTAGACAACAACCATAAATCATGAAATTTTGCACACCTATAGCATGTCTTAAGCCCTATCACATATCCAAATATTAAAGCAAAATAATTTTTAGAGAATTTTCTAAAAGCATCTGATCAGGTAACCCTTAATTCTCTCAAATAGGTCAACTTTTGATTGTAGTCCAATTGCACTGGGATTGGATTTAATTTCTATAATTAATCTAATCTGGACTAGTTCTAGTCAGATAAAAATAAACCCATTCAAGATATAGGAATAAGTCAAATCAAATTTGACTCGATTATGATGAATCAGAAAGATTATAGAAGGAGAAAGCCTAGCTCAATCATGTGCTAGTATGATTATCTTGAACATGATTGGATATAATCCAAGTCAATTGAACTAGGTTAGCATAATTGATGACATCCAGGCCTAAACCCTTATTTGTGTGATCAAGTTAGGTTCAATTCCATATGATAATGAGACATGTTGCGATCTCTATTATCGACATCATCGAAACACCTTTTGATGGATCAAAACTTTTTTGATTCATACAATTAAAATGATCGATTATCTAAATTATTCTAATTGCTCCCAAAATCCACCAGTGATACTTAGTAGTATATGGTGGCAATGCATTAGAACTAGAAGCAAACCTCTTGGTGCAGCTGTTAGATATGAGTGCCTTAGTAGCTAGAATTGGCTAACACTTGTAATACACTTCTAAGAAAAAAATTATAATTTTGACTATTAATAATAAAGTGGGTTATTTTCTATCACATAAGTGTATTTAGTATCTGTGATACATCCCTTGAGTTAGTGGCAATGATAATTCATATTTTCAAGAGTTAAAAATTTAAGACATGAATTTTCATTTATTAACTCATAAAATGCTCCTGATCGTAGGATCATCATGGAGATGATGATTGATCTGGAAGGTTAGTGTACAATCACTTTTTTATAGTAGATGAGTCTTAAGTCTACGGTGTAGAAACACTAGAGCGAGAGTACAGATACTCGTTAAAGAACGAGGGCACTGAGCATGACCACCTTGAGTAGTCATAAGGAAGTCTACCTTCTCGTCGAATGACTGACTCGATGCTGCAGTGGTGTGTCTGGTTTTTTTGACCTGAGGTGCATCGATAGTTCACCTTGAGGGTGTTATAGTTTGACTACACCATTACTCGGTCTCCTAGCCATTTGGAACCTTGAGGTGTATGTTGGCTATAGCATGTTCATTGTAGGAACTGGATTGCATCAAGATGGAATCTATCTACCTCGGTGGTAGAGGAGCAGCCCTATGATGATCATGAGAATCAAGTCCATAAGCCCATGGCCATGGCAGAGAGTGTGAAATAATAGAAAGAGTTTCTATTTAGGTTTTTCACATTGGACTTGAATCGAATGATTACATCATATGACAGAGACTTAGGGTTTGACGAGTTCACCTTAACCCTAATCTGATCGGGGCTCAAGATAGAAGAACTTAATCACACAAGGTAGCTGCACCAAGAGGTTCGCATTTTTAGCTCTGATGGGTTGCCACCATATACTGCTAGGTGTCACTGGTGGATTTTGGGAGCAATTAGAATGATTTAGATGATCGATCATTCTAGCTTGTTCGAATCAGAAGAGTTCTGATCCATCGAAAGGAGTTTCGATGATGTCGATGATAGAGATCATGACATATCCCATTACCATACAGAACTGAACCTAACTGGGTCACACAAACAAGGGTTTAGATCTGGATGATCATCAATTGAACTAACCTAGTTCAATTGATTTGAATAAGATTCAATTAGGTTCAAGGAAATCGTGCTAGCACACGATTGAACCTAACATTCTTCTTTTTCTATCATTAAATAAGTTGTCTCAAATGAGCGAAATGAGTTTGTGCTCACTCGGTACCTTTACCTGATCTGACTGGAGCTTGTCCAAGTCAAAAATGTGTTATCTTAATTTATGAGATAAATTTGAGACAACACCTACCTTTTTTCATCACCTACTAATTCTTGTACTTTGACTTGGTCAAACATTGATCTTTGACCCTTGGACATCTGCCCATGTGTCACACACTTATTGGGGAGTAGATAGGGGCTTTTCTCCTCTCTAGAAATTGGAAGGAAAGGGGATGCACTCCTAGGATGGCATGCGCCCAAGGATAGGGATGCTGGAGTCCCATACAGATGGGACTCTAGGTTGCTTGTTGGATTCAAATTAGGTGACCCTCACCCATAGACTTTGATCAATCTTTGGCACCACCTTAGGATGAATCCGTGGGTCTCTCATCCTGCCAATCAGATTTAGATCTGATTGAACGAAGCAATGTGATTAGCTGGGGTGATGCAGCACTGCATGGCACAGCAGAGTCTATAAATAGACCCTATCTGTGTCCACTTTTAAAAAAAAACTCTTCTTCCAAGCCACGCCCCAAAGCTGCCCATCTCCCTTCTCCATGCCACCATCTGGCTCTCTCCCTCCTCTCCATGCTCAAGGAAGTTGGGCCCTCAGATTAGTGCAAGTCAAGCAAGGAAAGGTCGACGAAAAAGGAAGAAGGTAGCACTGCTGCAGAGATGATGGGTGATCTTCAGAAGAAGTTTTGAAGATCCTCCAAATCAGATCCAGATCTGATTTTTGGAGAAAAGAAAGAGAAGGAAAAAATCTCCAAATCCAGTCCAAGTGGATATCGGTAGAGGTTAGGCGCTTGTGTGGCTAGATCCAGAACCTCAGAGCTTCCGTAGGATCAACAACGGATAATCAGATTACCCAAGATCAAGGTAAATTAAATTTGAATTTAATTTATTTTTTTAATTATTAAATTAATAAAATTAGATCTAAAAAGTATCAGATCTAATCAAATCTAAGAGGAAAAATTTTTGAAATATATCTCTTGATCTCAATCAGATCTGAACGAAATCCTGGACCCGGGAAATCAGGATTTTCCTTCAACTGGTATCAGAGCCATAGGTTCTTATAAATTTTTTTAGATCTAATTTTAAATTTTAATTAAAAATTAATGATTTTAGATGTCACATGAGATGTGATTAGATCTAAAATTAAAAAATTAAAAAATTAAATAAATTAATTTAGATCTAAGATGTATGAAGATATGCATGACTAGTTCTAAGAATAGAATAGTTCTATGTGTAGCCTAGTTATGATCACAATTTTTGATTTGATTAAATCATATTTTAGATCTATTTATTTACTATTTTTTGATATTTATAAATATTATAATAGATCTAAAAAATAGAAAATAAAATTAAAATTTAATTGTTCATATGAGATATGATAGATGCATGTCTAGACTAGTTGTAGAATAGTTCTACATAATTATCTAGATTAGAATTTATTTTGATTAGATCAATTTAAATCTAATTTTTTAGATTATTATGAGATAATAAGATAATTTAGATCTGAAAAACATGCATGATTTGATACATGAGATGTATGCAAAATATGCCATGATTAGATCTAATTTGTATATGAGATATATGATATAGATCTATATTATTTTTAGTAGTTGTATGTTCCTGATTAAGGCGTTCCTCTTGGCCGTCCGGTCATAAGAACAAAGTAAGGGTTTAAAGGCCCTCTCCTTCCATTCGATGGGGTGTTCTTATGATGTGTAGGGGTGCTGCGTGTTCGTCCTTAATCAGAAAATCCCAAAACTTACTTTCTGCAAAACCCTAGATCCTGAAAATCCTAGGATTTATTGTGCATATTTTGTTTATGAACCCTAACTTAATTAAGAATTAAGATTTATGAAATATTAATTAGGTCTAAAATTGAGAATTTCAGATCTAAGACATATTCATAATACTGGGTTCGGGCTTGGGTAGCTCAATTAGGTCTAAGCGGTTGATCAAACCGAATCAAGAGTTGGTTAGATGGGATCAACAATGCTTAAATTGACCAGCCTAATAGGATTAAGTCTGGGTCAAGATCGAGTCACGATCAAGCAAGACCTAATTAGGCTCAGAGGTTAGAGTCTGGATTGTAGGCTAACCCAATTGGTTCTGACTCAACAATTTGGTGTCTAAGGTAAGTTTGGCACATACGACCGACTGGTTTTTAATTGGGAAGCTACTCGACCTCGAATGCATTCTTGTATCGAGTTAATGGCATATCCCTTCCACCGGTCTCACTTACCTGGCCATATCTGTTGACACAGTTCTGATCTGAGGTGGTCAATAATCCGAGCTAACCCATGCCACTAGGTTAGTCATAATTGTTATGACTATGTCCAAGTCTAGTTTAATGAGACCTGAAATCAAATTCTCCTAAGAAAAGATTAAGTCTGAGGTCTTCCACCATTGTAGATGTGCGGGCCCTTCCCGGGGTTGATTGTTCTCGGCTGGATACAGTGGCTCAGTTGCACCGGGAAAGATGCAACCATGTCTATTAGGCATTGGATGCTATGGGCTGGAGGATGAGTTGGGCTCAATATTTTGGATACGGTGAGAGACTCAATTAGGAAATCCCAGTCTATGCAAATGGTGGGTCTGACTTAACTAAGGAGTGGATCAATATTTCGGATACGGTGAGATTCATGAATTAGAGACCAAGTTTGGGTGCACCATGATTAGAGAATCATTGAACAAGAGTTGTTCACTCATTGGCTAACCCATCACCAATAACTGTTAGGTGAGGTGATGAGTCAGTTGGTGAGACCGCACCACCCACTAGAAATCATTAATCATGGAGATTTTTGCATCTCTACAGAGGGAGTGTAGGGATCCGAGAAAATAGTGGGAGCTAATTTATTTAAAAATAAAATTTCTAAATAAATTGGTCAAGTCATTAATTATAGTATCTAACTAGAATCTTTGACTCTCTACAGGAAAAATGTCTGCGTCCAACCCATTAGGCACGTATCCTGGACACACCATAGACTGACTGGACCCAATTATAAAGGATTGGCTCAGGAACTACAAAATCATTTTGGGTTCCGAGAAGTTAACTCATGTATTGGACCAGGACCCTCCCACCTTACCAGCTCCGTCCATCCACTGAACAGAGAGCGTCTCTGGAAAAATGGATTGACGAAGATAATAAGGCCAGATACTTACATGTTGGGCTCGATGTCTGATGAGCTCCAGCGCCAACATGAAGATATCGGGACTGCTCGCCAAATGTTGGCTCACCTACAGGAGATGTTTGGTGAACAGAGTCGCGCAGCCAAGTATCAAGTCACGAAATGACTTTTTAAGGCTAAGATGCGTGATGGGCAGTCAGTCCAAGATCACTGTCTGATGAATGATCAAGGACATGGAAGAGCTTGAGAAGCTCGGTGTGAAGTTAGGACTTGGATCTGCAGAATGACGATATTATTCTGCAATCCTTGACTGATGCATATGGGCAATTCATCATGAATTACCACATGCATAAACTTCAAAATTCCTTGGCCGAACTTAATGAATATGCTGGTTACCGCTGAGCTTTCTATGAAAGGTTCTAAAGGCTCAGTTCTTGCTATGGAACGGACTTCTTCCAAAAGAAAGTCTTATGGAAAGAAAAAGAAGTCTGTGAAAAAGCAGAAGATGGAAGGAAGGAAAGAAGAAAAGGCAAGAGCCAAAAAAGAAGAAGGCCGATGACAAAGGAAAGTATTTTCCATTGCAACAGCGACGGCCATTGGAAGCGGAACTGCCCTACTTACCTGGCCACCCTGAAGAACAAGAAGGAAGGTCCTTCTGGAGGTATGCTCGTTATTGAGTCTAACCTTACGGTTTCTTCTGCATCCAGTTGGGTGCTTGACTCTGGTTCTAGTGCTCATCTGTGCACTTCCATGCAGGGTCTTGAGGATAGCAGGAGGCTGAGGGATGGAGACATGATCCTATGCACGTCATAAATGGAGCAAGAGTTGCTGCAGTGGCCGTGGGAACATACCCTCTTCGATTACCATCTGGTTTAGACTTAGTTTTAAAAGACTGTTATTATGTGCCTGCAGCTAGCAGAAATTTGATTTCTATTTCATGCTTAGCACAAGAAGGCTATGTGATTACCTTCTTTAAGGACCATTGTAACATTCTTTATGAAAGAAATAAAATTGCAAATGGTTTCCTTATTAATGGTCTTTATCAGCTACATATTGATGTATCCTATTTTTTAACTATCGAGCAAAACGTGAATGCCAAACAAAATGACCTAGGGATAGTCCAAATGATAGATATCTATGGCACCTGAGATTAGGTCATATAGCAGAAGATAGGATCAACAAATTGGAGAAAAATGGGCTATTGAGTCCATTGACTTCCGAGTCATATCCAACTTGTGAATCCTTGTCTTCAAGGCAAAATGACTAAACTCCCTTTTGTTGGACATGGGGAAAGGGCCACAGATCTCCTTGCCCTAGTACATACTGATGTGTGCGGCCCATTTGATGTGCCGGCTAGAGGCAATTTTGTCTACTTCATTACCTTTACCGATGATCTGTATCTAGGTATGGGTATGTGTATCTTATGAGACACAAGTCTGAAGCTTTTGAAAAGTTCAAAGAATTCAGACATGAAGTAGAAAAACAAAACTGAGAAAATCCCATTAAGGTTCTTCGATCAGATCGAGGAGGTGAATACCTTAGCCGGGAAATTCCTAGACTATCTCAAGAAAAAATGGCATAGTCTCTCAATGGACTCCACCAGGAACACCTCAACTCAACGGGGTTTCAGAATGGAGAAATCGGACTCTATTAGGATATGGTTCGATCCATGATGAGCTTCACAGACCTCCCTGATTTTCTTTGGGGACACTCATTGTTAACTTCAATTTTATCTACTGAATAGGGTTTCCCTCTAAAACCGTTCCTACCACACCGTATGAGATATGGCATGGTAAGAAACCAAGTCTGAGTCATCTCAGAATTTGGGGTTGTCCGGCTCATGTCAAAAGACAACAAGCGGACAAGTTAGAGTTTAGGTCCTTTAGAGCTCGATTCATAGGATATCCTAAAGAGTCATTAGGATACTATTTCTACATTCCAGAAGACCACAATGTGATTGTGAGTCGACATGCCATCTTTCTTGAAAAATAGTTTATTCAAGATAGCGGCATTGGAAAGCAATAGATCAAGCTTGATGAGAAAGTCTCACAAGAGCAACGAGCTAAGGACCAATATGGAACCAAATCAGGTTGAGCCAATAAGAACACTACCTCCTCCACCTCGTAGATCGAAAAGAGTTTTCCATCCCCCTGAAAGATACTTAGGTATTATTTCAGAGGATGTAGAGAAAATGTTCCTCATAGGTAATGGTGCTCATGGTGATGATCCCAAAACCTACAACGAGGCGATATCAGATATCGACTCCGAGAAATGGCTTAGAGGCAATGCAAGTCAGAAATTGACTCGATGCACTCAAACCAAGTCTGGACCTTGGTAGATCCACCAGAAGGTATAGTACCTATTGGGTGTAAATGGATCTTCAAGAGAAAGATTGGTGCAGATGGGAATGTGGAGAGACATTCAAGGCTAGATTAGTGGCAAAAGGTTATAGTCAACGTGAAGGCATTGACTATCAGGATACCTTTTCCCCAGTAGCTATGCTAAAATCCATCCGCACATTGCTTGCTGTTGCAGCCTATTTCGATTATGAAATATGGCAAATGGACGTGAAAACGACATTCCTAAATGGATATCTTGAGGAAGATATCTATATGGAACAGCCGCTAGGTTTCACATCCAGTGATACTGATCACAAGGTTTGCAAGCTGCAAAGGTCCATATATGGACTTAAGCAAGCATCTCGGAGCTGGAACACTCGTTTCAATGATGTGATCAAAAAGTTTGGTTTCATCAAAAATGAAGAGGAACCATGTGTTTTCAAAAGGGTCAGTGGGAGCGCTGTTGTCTTCCTCGTATTGTACGTGGATGACATCCTCCTTATTGGGAATGATATTCCCATGTTGACATCAGTCAAAATATGGTTGTCCAAGGAATTCTCCATGAAAGACCTAGGTGAAGCATCCTTTATTCTAGGAATTAAGGTCTATAGAGATAGACCGAATAGGATGCTAGGACTTTCACAGAAGATGTACATAGAGGAAGTACTAAAGAGGTTTAGTATGGAAAACTCTAAGAGGGGATTAATACCCTTCAGACATGGTATTCATCTTTCCAAGAAGATGTGCCCTAGCACACCTGAGGAAATAGAACGCATGAGCAAGATCCCTTATGCTTCTGCAATAGGGAGCCTCATGTATGCCATGCTATGTACACGACCTGATATAGCCCATGCTGTGAGTGTCACAAGCAGATATCAGTCAAATCCAGGTGAAGAACACTGGACTTCTGTGAAAATGTATCCTTAAGTACTTGAGAAGAACTAAGGATATGATGTTGGTCTTTGGTAATGGAGAACTCCAAGTCCAGGGTAATACAGACTCGGACTTTCATGTCTGATGTAGATGATCGAAAGTCGACATCTGGAGTCTGTTTGTGTGCAATGGTGGTGCTGTCAGTTGGAAAGAGTTTCAAGCAAACAGTGATAGCAGATTCCACCATGGAAGCAGAATATATCACTGCATCAGAAGCTACGAAGAAGGCATTTTGGTATAAAAAGTTTGCTGCAGAGAATCGAAGTGAATGCCATCAGATGCCATTCCTCTGTACTATGCGCAACAATGGCACCATAGCCCTTGCTAAGGAGTCGAGGTCTCACCAGAAATTTAAAGCACATCGAGCGGCGATACCACCTCATCCACGATTACCTCGAGAAGGGTTACATCGAGGTCAAGAGAGTCGACTCCATAGATAATGCGGCAGATCCACTTACAAAGCCATTGGGCCAGCAGAAGATCGAAGCCCACCTTGAGAAGATGGGACTTAGATTTGTAGCCAATTGGCTTTAGGTCAAGTGGGAGTTTGTTAGATATATGTGCCCTAGAAGCCAGAATTGGCTGACACTTGTAATACACTTCTAAGGGCAAAATTATAATTTTGACTATAAATAATAAAATGGGTTATTTTCTATCACATATGTGTATTTAGTGTCTGTGATACATCCCTTTGAGTTAATGGTAATGATAATTCATATTTTCAAGAGTTGAAAATTTAAGACATGAATTTTCATTATTAACTCATAAAATGCTCCTGACCATAGGATCATCATGAGGATGGTGATTGATCCGAAAGGTTGGTGTACAATCGCTTCTCTTTAGTAGATGAGTCTTGAGTCTACGGTGTGGAGACACCGAAGCGAGAGTATAGGTACTCGTTAGAGAATGAGGGCACTGAGCGTGACCACCTCGAGTAGTCATTAGGAAGTCTACCTTCTCGTCGAATGACTGACTCGATGCTGCAGTGGTGTGTCTGATTCTTTGACCTGAGGTGCATCGGCAGTTCACCTTGAGGGTGTTATAGTTTGACTACACCATTACTCGATCTCCTAGCCATATGGAATCCTGAGGTGTATGTTGGCTATAGCATGTTCATTGTAGGAATTGGATTGCATCAAGATGGAATCTATCTACCTCGGTGGATGAGGAGCAGCCCTATGATGATCATGAGAATCAAGTCCATAAGCCCATGGCCATGGCAGAGAGTGAAATAATAGAAAGAGTTTCTATTAAGATTTTCACATCGGACTTGAATCGAATGATTAAATCATATGATAGAGATTAGGGTTTGACGAGTTCACCTTAACCCTAATCTGATCGGGGCTCAAGATAGAAGAACTTAATCACACAAGTAGCTGCACCGAGAGGTTCGTTTTTTCAGCTTCTGATGGGTTGCCACCATATACTGCTAGGTGTCACTGGTGGATTTTGGGAGCAATTAGAATGATTTAGATGATCGATCATTCTAGTTGTCTGAATCAGAAAAGTTCTGATCCATCGAAAGGAGTTTCGATGATGTCGATGATGGAGATCATGACATATCCCATTACCATACAGAACTGAACCTAACTGGGTCACACAAATAAGGGTTTGGAATCTGGTGATCATCAATTGGAACTAATCCAGTTCAATTGATTTGAATAAGATTCAATTAGGTTCAAGAAAATCGTGCTAGCACATCGATTGAGCCTAACGTTCTTCTTTTTCTATCATTAAATAAGTTATCTCGAATGAGCCAAATGGAGTTTGTGCTCACTCAGGTACCTTTAGCTAGTTTGACTGAAGCTTGTCCAAGTCAAAAAGTGGTCTTAATTTATGAGATAAATTTGAGACAATACTTACCATTTTTCGTCACCTGCTAATTCTTGTAATTTGACTTGGTCAAATGTTGACCTTTGACCCTTGGACATCTACCCATGTGTCACGCACTTATTGGAGAGCAGATAGGTGCTTGTTCCCTCTCTAGAAATTGGAAAGAAAGGGGGTGCATGCCTAGGATGGTGTGCACCCAAGGATAGGGATGCTGGAGTCCCATACAGATGGGACTCCTATTTGCTTGTTGGATTCAAACCAGGTGACCCTCATCCATAGACTTTGACCAATCTTAGGCGCCACCTTAGGATGAATCCGTGGGTCTCTCATCGCACCAATCAGATTTAGATCTAATTGAATGAAGCAATATGATTGTCCGGGATGATGCAGCACTGCATGGCGCAGTAGAGTCTATAAATAGACCCTATCTGCGCCCACTTTTAAAAAAAAAACTCCTCTTCCAAGCCATGCCCCAAGGCTGCCCCTCACCCTTATCCATGCCACCATCTGGCCCTCTCCCTCCTCTCCACACCCAAGAAAGTTGGGCCCTCAGAATAGTGCAAGTCAAGCAAGGAAAGGTTGACGAAAAAGGAAGAAGGCAGCACTACTGCAGAGACGATATGTGATCTTCAGAAGAAGTTTTGAAGATCCTCCAAATCAGATTCAGATCAGATTTTTGGCGAAAAAAAAGAGAAGGAGAAGATCTCTAGATCCAGCCTGAGTGGATACTGGTAGAGGCCAGGTGCTTGCGTGGCTAGATCCAGAACCTCAGAGCTTCCATAGGATCATCAATGGGTAATCAGATTACCCTAGATCAAGGTAAAAATTAATTCAAAATTAATTTAGTTTATTTTCTTAATTATTAGATTATAAATTAGATCTAAAAATGTGTTAGATCTTATCAAGATCTAAAAGAAAATTTTTGAAATATGCCTCTCGATCCAATCAGATCTGAATGAACCTGACTCGAAAAATCAAGATTTCCCTTCAACAGCTACCTGTGTGATTGGGTTCTTCTATCTCGAGCTCCGATAGGATTAGGGTTAAGGTGAACTCATCAAATCCATCATCTGTCATATGAATGAATCATTTAATTTGAGTCCAATGTAAAATCCTAATAGAAACTCTTTCTATCATCTTCACACTGCCATGGCCATGGACTCAATATCATGATTATCATAGGGCTACTCCTCATCTACCGAGGTAGATAGTCTTTGGTGCAATCCAATTCCTACAATGAACATGCTATAGCCAACATATACCTTAGGATTTTGAATGGCTAGGAGATCGAGTTATGGTGTAGTCAAACTATAACACTCTTAAGATGAATTATCGATGCACCTCAAGTGAAAAAATTAAACACACCACTACAGCATCAAGCCAATCACTGACGAGAAGATTGACTTTCTTATGACTACTTGAGGTGGTCACCCTTAGTGCTCTCGTACTTTAACGAGTATCTATATCCTTGCTCTGATATCTCTACACCATAGACTTAAGACTCATCAATCCTAAGAAAGTGATCGTACACCAATCTTTCGAATCGATCACCATTCTCATGATGATCTTATGGCCAAAAGCAGTTTATGAGTTAATTATGAAAATTCATATCTTAAATTTTTAACTCTTGAAAAAATGAATTATCATTACCATTAACTCAAAGGATGTATCATAGACACTTTAAATATACACTATGATAGAAAATAATTTTTTTATTAATTTATAGTTAAAATTATGAAATTGCTCTTAGAAGTGTATTACAAGTGTTAGCCAATCTGGCTTCTAGGGTATACATCTAACAGCACCGAGTCCATATCTCACATGGAGTCTTTGCAATAGATTTACTTAAAATATTATTTAATATAAAACATGTAGTCTCAAGAGCATAACCCCAAAATGAAATAGGCAGACTAGCAAATCTCATCATGGATTGAACCATATTTAACAAAGTTCGATTCCTTCTTTCCAATGCACCATTATGCTATGATATTCCTGGAGGAGTCCACTATGAGAGAATTTCATTCTCTCCTAGATATGTCAAAAGCTCACTAGATAAGTATTCACCTCCTCGATCTAATCAAAGAATTGTAATATTTTTTTTGATTTATTTTTCTACTTCATTATGAAATCGTTTGAATATTTCAAATGATTCAAACTTATGTTTCATAAGATAAACATACCTATACCTAGATAGGTCATTAGTAAACATAATGAAATAGTGAAATCCACCTCTAGAAATAGGATTCATAGGTCCACATACATCACTATGTATGAAACTTAGAACTTCACTGGCTCTTTCATCCTTTCCAGTAAAAGATGATTTTATCATCTTTCCTAGAAGACAGGATTCACAAGTTGGCAATGATTTACAATCACTGACATTAAGGATTCCTTCTTTGGCTAACCTATTTATTCTATTCTTGTTAATATGAGCAAGCATGCAATGCCAAAGATAGGAATTTATGATATTATCTAATCTAGGACATTTATTAGTTGTATATATTATGCTTATAGACTATAACAAAATGTAAATGCTATTTCTTTGTTATCCATGCATTATTGTAACATCATTCATATTAATATCATAATAATCTTTCTTTAACAACAAATGATAATCAGCTTTGGCAAAAAGGCCAATAAAAATTATATTCATAAAAAAAGAAGGACAGTAATGACAATCATCTAGAGAAATGATATTACAATTAAAAATAACTTTAACTATTCTCAAAGCTAGAACTGGAATACATCTTCCATCTTCAATATTCAGGAATTACTCATTATTCTCAAATTTTCTACTAATTTAAAGTTCTTGCAATGAATTGCAAATATACACTGGACTTTTAGTATCCAATACGCAGATAGTAGTATCACAAATAGAGAGATTACAAGGTATTATTATATAACATTCTTGATTAGCAATTTCTTGCTCATTTCTCTTGTTCAGTCTATTGGAGTCACAAGAAGCAAGGTACTGAAGATAGTGCCATTGCTTCTTACAGTGGAAGGACTCTATCTATGGGTCAGTCTTGGACCTTTTATTTGGACTGGGCATAGAATACTGAAGATAGTGCCATTGCTTCTTACAGTGGAAGGACTCTATCTGATTTGGGTCAGTCTTGGACCTTTTATTTAGACTAGGCATAGAAGCCCTAGTATGAATTTCTTCATGCTACTGAACAATGTTCAACCTTTGATACTTATTATCGAAGCTAGGTTTCATAAGTATAATACTGTCTAACAATGCATGGAGCAACTTAGGTTTGGCCTTAACTGCATATAGGAGAACCAAAAATTTAATTAGTAAATTATTTATTAAGCCTTAATATTTAGACTTTAATCAAAAGGTTCTTCCACTATTTTATATGAATTAGTAGCCTCAATCTTTAATTTAAGGAATTACCCTAATTTCTTAGTGGGTACTAGAATCCACATAGACTGCATATGAGTCCGAGAAAAGCTCTAGATAATCCATGTGCATCTATGAGTAGGATTTTAACTAATTATTTTTTAAAATAATTTTTACTATTAGGTTTTGCCCCAGGTATCTTTTCAGTAGGCTAGAGCCTCCACTGAAAGTTTTGGTTAGGTCCAACCATTAACATGATTGAGTTCTGTGCATCAAACAAATGATAACAAAGCCCGAGGAAAGCGCTAGCTAACCTGATCACTATTCAGAGAGTATGACCTAATCATCATATGATGAATGATAATTCTAATATCTCGATGAATACTAGGTGTAAGGAACCTCCAATATCCACCTAGACTATTGGATCTATTACCATCTATCTTAATGAGAGACTATGATCTAGTTATTGAAGGAACCAGATCTACGATTTCAGAGCTAGATCTTGAAACATTTTCAAGATCAAGCAGTGAAAGACTAAAATTAATCAAAATTAATTTTTAATACTAAAAAATATCCTATATCTAATGTCCTATTAGGTGATCATGACATGTTATTAAATCAAAAATTAAAATATAAGGAAGAAACTAAAACATGTTGATCACATCAACATGCATATACACTATATCTAATACAGGTATAAAGAACATAGATCAGATCTATGCAAGTTAGACATTCTAACTTGCTGATCCAGGCTTGAGGATGATGTTGCAAGTTGCACACATGTCCGGCCTCTAGGAGTCATCCACACGAGCCCATAAATCATGATAAGAAGTCCTGATGCAGGAAATCAGCACAGTATGCTAGTACTATGCTGATCCTTCTTCGATGGTTGATCTGATGCCTCTTTCTGAATTTAGACTCTTTCAAAGATGAGGAGGAGAGGATATTTTAGAAATGAGATACTCTCAAAATCTCAAAGAAGGAGGAAGGGAAGAGATGAACGTAGTAACCCTAGAAGAAGACCCTTTTCTTCTTCTCTTTGCTCTCACCTAGACACCAAGTTTTATGTCTATAAAATTCTAATTTCCAAGAACTCATTCTCCCTAATTTTCACATACCAAAAATCCCTCTTAATGGTCTAGAACATATCTTAAAATTATCCCAAAATTCATTATATATATAAAGATATAGAAAAGTCCTTGTCTAGGTCAAATACCTAGACAAAGAATGTATAATTTGGGCAAGACAAGGGGCGCCCAACTCTTGGGTGCCCTGTCCAATATTTTTGGCATGGCCCATCTGAGTAAGTTGCTCAAAACCTTATCCTTTTTACCATGAAAATCTAAGAGAAAAAAGGGAGGAGGGAGACACACATGGGAGGAGGAATTTTGGTTTTTCAAAACTCTATCTCATAGGATTCGAAACCAAATCCAAATTCCTATTTGACTAGGTCCACTACCTAATTTTCATATGAAAAAGAGAGGAGAGGAGGACATGTGTGAGAAGGTCTGGGAGAGATATTTTTTTCACACAAAATTAAGAGAGAAAGAGGGCATGGGGTGTGGGGCGCTAAGGTGGCACAAGGTGGATTCTCGTAGTTACACTAGGAATCTTCTATGACTTAGTCAAAGTGGTTTCTCAAACCAAATTAAATCAGAAGCAAGTCAACCAAATTAAATTAGGCCCTAAACCAATTAAGAACTTAATCAAATCAGATTAAATCATGTTTAATTTTAATTTAATTTTCTAATCAAATTTAAAAATTGGGTTGAACCAAGTCCCAGTTGAACTAGGACTAGTTCTTCCTTGCACTCAGCTTATCCAATAAGCCAATTGAACTTGATCCAATCAAGTCCAAATCAAATCTAATTAAATCATATTCAATTAAATTTAATCTCAGTTCTTTGGCTTAATCAAATTAAGCCAATTATCAATCTAATTGCTAATCGATCCTCCTGCAACACTTGCACTAGGTTAAACATCAATTATATTGATCGTTTAATCCTAGAACGATTTTTAATCATTGGTCAACCATCCGATTAGATCATGAGTTCTAATATGTGTGACCTCATAGGTTTGAACCTAGCCAGATAGTATAGGAATAAATTTCTATACTAATTATTTAGGATAAACCCGCTCTTATTGAAGTTCTGCGGGATGTCTGATCTCTAGGTAATCCCGCTCAGTAGCGATGCCTATGGTCGGGCTTCGACCAGTAAAGATCTTCGGATTCTACCTCACTCTGAAGTGGCCGACCTTCAACTTGTGACCACCAGATGATTTTTTCAGCTATGCTGACCAACTCCAGAATCCATAAGATGTTATGAGTCCTGCTTGGATGGGCTTGAATGGCAAAAAGGCAATCAGATTTTTCCACCATAAGCAGGCGACCCTCTTTAGTTAAGCAAAACCTCAGATGAACTTGAACAGTGAGAATAGTCGCTTGATTAGTTGAAGTATTGAGGTTTTGCCCCTCAAGTAGTCTCGCCTGGCCTGCTTGGAAGCTGGTTGAACTTCTTTTCTATTGGATCTCCTTCAAATCGAGTATCGCTATTACCATCGAATCTCATCTTGAGAGCCTCTGATTGATAAAACCTCCCTCAGACAAACTTCTATACCTTATCTTGAACTTCTTCAAGACTTCTCTGTAGATGAACTCCTACCGAACTTCTCCTTCTGTCGAACTTCTCCATCAGTCGAATTTCTTTCGGACTTCTCCTCCCAGCTATCCGAAAGAACCTCGGTACTTACTCTTGATATAGCTAATAACAATCAAGGCATGGTCGATCTTGAGAACACTTGAACTCCTTCGAAATAATGGTAACTATGAGCTCTTCATTGCTTGCAGCTATCCCATTCGATCCTCGACTGCTAAGTTCCAACAGACCGATATGTCACGACAACAGACACCATCCTCCACAACAAACCTCACATGGCCCCAAACGGCCCACTACTAGATGGTTATGGCTATTGCCATCAGTATATTATGGGCTCCATCTATATAAGAGACCCTCCAGATATGCTTTTCTTTCCTAAGCTCTGATTCTTCTTCTAAAAACTTGGCTAAAATTTCTCTAAGTACTCCATTTCTGTTGGCCGAAAGAGCTGACTTGATCATCGAAGTGTCTTGCCGGAGCCACCACCCTTGACTCTAGGTGAGACTTGTTTTGTAGGTCATCAACAACGACCTCATCCTCTCTGACTTTAGCATCAATTTCAGCATTGACCAAATTTCATACCAATAGAATTGATGCTAGAGGAAGGGCTGCATTGAGCCCTTATACTAAAAGAAGTGCTTAGTCGATCTTGTGAGCTTTCTTCTTCAAGGGTCATCTCCATTCTTTCCCTCGACCTCAAAATGCCTTCGAAGAAGATGACCACTCGAAGATCCACTGCCTCTGCCACCAGATCTGAGTCAATTCCACCTGCTTCACCAGCACCACAATCTTCTCTATCCATAATAGTGTTGGATCCAGAGTAGTTCAACCTATTGATGTAGTAGATCCCAAGCCTCACTGAGATGGTCCAAGCCATGCAACAGCCTCTGGCAGTAGTCCAACCGAAGAACCCCTAGTCAGGATGTCAAGAATTGATCTCAAGGAGGCATACCTGGGTCAGCAGACCCATCGCTTCTAGAAAGGAAAAATAGAGGGCGAAGAGCTCTTATTTCGATAATGACTCTTCCTCAGAAGAGATCTTCCCTATCTATAGTCAAAAATCCTCTGAGACCCATGATCGAGATCAGGCCCTCGATTGAAAACTTCAAGAAATGGATCGATAGATTGAGGAGCTCTGCCATGCTGCCCCAGGTAACCATGATAATATTTATACTGACCCTCCTTTCTCCTAGAGAATCATGCAGGAACCGATCCTATGGAACTTCAAGCTCCCCCAGTTCAAGAGCTACGATGGGACCATTGATTCAGTTGACCATTTGAAGGCCTTCCGAACTATGATGCTACTCCATAGTGCACCAGATGCCATTCTATGCTAAGCTTTTTCTTCTACTTTGAAGAAAGTAGTGAGAAACTAATACTTGATGCTGAAGCCAGGTATGTTCTTCTCTTTCGTCCAAATGAGCCACTAGTTTGTGGCTCATTTTGTCAGTAGTTGACGTCCAATGTGAGGCTCGAACTCTCTCATCAATATCAAGCTACAGGAAGGAGAGACCATCTGAGCCTATGTCAACTATTTCAATGCTGCTGCACTAGAGATTCAAAATTTGAACCAGTTGGTTGTTATGGCCATGCTTAAGAATGATCTACTATTCTTTCTGGAGAAAAAGTATTCTAGGAATTTTGTTGATTTGCTAGCTCGAGCTGAAGGTTATGCTCGAGCTGAGGAGGCCTTCAAGTTGAAGGATGAGGAAGCCACGAGAGAGTGGCAGGCGGGCGAATCTAGCTGGCCCATAGTTAAAGAGAAGCTGAATGAAGTTTGTTCGTGCTCATGGACTCCTTCTAAGTGCAAGTGAGCCTGAACTCCCCCTCGAGCTTGTCATCAAAGAAGCCTTGACAGAAGGGCACGATGGGGCTCCCCCCTTAGAAGGTTCCACAACTACACCTCCCTCAATGCTCCAAAAACCTAGGTACTTATGGAGATCAAGGACCAACTGTCAACCTAGAGAGGATGCACACTCACCCCGACAAGCACAATCCCAATAAGTACTGCCTCTACCATCGTGATCATGGTAACGATACTGAAGAATGCATTCAACTCCAAGATGAGATTGAGGAGCTCTCAAGCAGGGCAGGCTCGGTCGATTCCTACAACGTTGGCCTAAGGGATGGAAGGATCGATCAAGGGACCCCCCACCTCTAGAGCCACCAAGGAGGGAGGAGCAGCGAGGAGATCGAACCCCACTTAGCATCATCAACACCATCTTTGGGAGACTTCGACAAGGGGAGGCCAGTGGATCAGTGGAGCCTATGAAGAGGTGGAGAACTGAGGAGCCCATAGCTTTCACTGACGAAGATACGCAAGGAGTTCAGTTCCTACACAACGACATGATTGTAATCTCTTTAAAAATTGCTGATGATGATGTACAACGTATTTTAGTAGGTAATGGAAGCTCTGCCAATATCATTTTTTTATGATGCTTTTACTAAAATGTCTGTACCCAATAACCACTTTAGACCTATGAACTTCCCGTTGGTGGATTTCACAGGCGATGCTATGCTAGTTGAAGGAATAATAACACTAACTATGGCTACAGGGCAATACCTAAAGTGAGCCAAAGCACAGATCGACTTTTTGGTAGTGAAGGCCTCATCAACATATAATGCAATTCTCGGTTGACTAGGTCTAAACACACTCTGGACTATGGTGTCGACCTACTACTTGAAAGTGAAGTTTCTGACAAGCTGTGAAATTGAGGAGATCAGACCTTGGCAAGGCACTGTTACTCCATCACCTTACAAAAGAAAAGCCATCTTGATCCTTGCCCAGTTGATGGGCTGGATGTCTGCGATGACCTTATTGAGGAGCGGGGCGAGCCCATGAAAGATCTTGTAACCATCCCTCTAAATGGCGAAAGCATGGAGCATATAGTGTAGATCGACTCTAACTTGGGAGATGAATTCTAAGAGCAGCTCATTCCCTTCTTATGGAAGAATGCTAATGTCTTCATCTGAATTCTAGCAGACATACCAGGAATTGATGCTGAAGTCATGGAACATCGGTTGGCCGTCGATCCTAAGTATAGGCCAGTGAAAGAAAAAATTCAAGGCCATTCACTAGAAAGGCAGAAGGCAATAGTGGAGGAAGTGGATAAGCTCCTCAAAATTGGCTTCATCCAAGAAGTCCACTATCCAAGTTGGGTCTCCAATGTGGTCCTAGTCAGAAAGATCAACGGTAAGTGGAGAATGTGTATTGACTTCAAAACGCTGAACAAGGCCTGCCCAAATGATAGCCATCTCTTGCCTAGAATTGATCTATTGGTGGATGCAACCTCGGGCCATGAGCTCCTCACATTCATGGATGCTTTCTCTGGCTACAATCAAATCTGGATGGCACCAGAGGATGAGGAGAAAAGTGCTTTTATTACTGACCATGGTCTTTATTGTTACAGGATCATGCCCTTTGGACTTAAAAATATAGGTGCAACCTATCAACTTCTAGTCAATAAGATCTTTAAGGAACAAATTGACCGCAATATGAAAGTCTATGTGGATGACATGCTTGTCAAGAGTCAGACCTTGTCCAATCATATTGCCAATCTTGAAGAAACCTTCAACACCCTTCGACGATGCAAGATGAAGTTGAACCCTACTAAATGATCCTTCGAAGTGACCTTAGAGAAATTCTTAGGGTTCATGGTCTCAAGACGGGAGATCGAAGCTAATTCGGAGAAGATCCGGGCCATCCAGGAGATGATCATCCTAAAATTGATAAAAAAAGTCCAGCATCGGATTGGAAAGGTGGCATCTTTAAACTGCTTTATCTCAAAGTCGGTCGAGAGGTGTATGCCCTTCTTTCAGATCCTTAAGCAATCAAAGAATTTCTACTGGATGGCAGAGTGCCAATAGGCATTCGAAGAACTCAAGAGCTATCTCAGTTTGCCCCCACTATTGGCAAAGCTCGAGCCTGAAGAAGAATTGTTCCTATACCTGACAGTCTCTCCTGCAACCCTGGCAGCAGTCCTGATCAAGAAAGAGGCAAAAGTGCAACAGCCGATCTACTACATGAGCCGAGTCTTGAGGGATGCGGAGATCAGGTACACTAAATTAAAAAAATTAACTTACACACTTTTGATTGTAGCCAGGAGACTTCGGCCCTACTTCCAGGGGTATACCATAACACTCCTCACTGGTCAACTGATCAAGGCAGTTCTTCATCAAACAGATGCTTCTAGAAGGATAGCAAAGTGGGCCATTGAGCTGATAGAGTTCAGACTCAACTATCAATCTCGACCATCAATCAAATCTCAGATACTAGCCAATTTTATAGTCGAATGCATGATCTCGGATGATGCCGAACCTGAGCAGAATGAGATCAGCATTTCATGGTTGCAGCCGAGCTCCCTCGAAGAGAGAACAGACCTTTTCAAAGATTTCTGGGCCTTGTATATGGATGGCACTTCCAATGCTTCTAGTGTAGGTGTCGGATTGATCCTGGTCAATCCTAAAGGGATCATCATCGACTATGCACTATGCTTTGAGTTTTCTGCAACAAACAATGGGTAAGAATATGAAGCTCTGATAGTAGGGCTAAAGATAGCAAAAGAACTAGAGGCAGACCAACTTCGGGCTTATAGTGACACACAGTTGGTAGTGGGACAAGTCAATGGCAGTTATGAAGCTTGGGAGGAAAGTATGATAAAGTATCTTGGAAAAGTGAAGAGCCTGACCTCAGCTTTCAACGGCTTCAACATTCAGCAAATTTTAAGGGTAGAGAATACTAGAGCTGACCTCCTATCCAAGCTGGCCACACTTGCCCCCAACAAACTTTCCAAAAAAGTATACTTTAAAGTGTTGAAATGCCCGAGTACGAAAAAGCCTTAGTCTATAATGTAGATCGACCATGAGCCTTACTGGATCGACTTGTTGGTCACTTATCTCAAAGATGGGACACTCCTATGATCCGAAAGAAGCTCGGAAGCTAAGAAACCAAGCCTTTCAATATGTTTTATATGAGGGTGAGCTATACAAGAGATCGTACTCCTTGCCACTTTTGAAATATCTTCGATCTTCTGAAGCCAACTTTGCACTATAGGAAGTGCAAGAAGGAATCTATGGGAGCCATCTGAGTGCCAGATCCCTATCTCATAAGTTACTTTGACAAGAATATTATTGGCCAACTATGCATCATGATTATGTCGAATATGTTAAAAGTATGACTGCTGTCAGAGAAATGCAAATATACAAAGGCAACCAACCTCTAAGCTTACATCCTTGAGTGCCCCCTGGCCATTTGCGCAATAGAGGATGGATAAACTTGGCCCCTTCCTGATGGCATCTGGATAATGAAAGTTTCTCTTAGTTGTGATCGACTACTTCACTAAATGGGTCGAGGCCAAACCCCTAGCAAAGATTACTAAAGCTAAAGTATAAGACTTTGTCTGGAAGTCAATTATTTGTAGGTTTGGCCTGCCCCAAATCCTTATGATAGATAATGGGTGAGAGTTTACTAGAACAAAATTTGTTGAGTTCTGTGAGGACCTGAACCTCTTCCATAATTTCACATCGATGGTCCATCCGCAAGCAAATAGTGAAGTAGAGGTGACCAATAGGACCATATTGCAAGGTATTAAGGCAAGGCTTGAAAGAGCAAGGAGGATTTGGATGGATGAACTCTACCATGTACTCTGGGCATACTGAACTGCTCAAAGACTGTCAACTGGAGAAATATCGTTCACCTTGGCCTTCAAAATGGAGGTAGTTATCCCAATCAAGCTCAAACTCCTGTCGACACAAGTCATGGCCTTTAATGAGCAATGCAATTCGCAAGGCCTCAGGGCTAACCTCGACCTGCTGGAGAAAAAATGAGAGGAGGCCCAAGTTCGGATGGCTGCTTATAGGGGAATGGTGGTCTGATACTACAACTCCATAGTCAATGATAAAGTATTCAAAGTGGGAGACTTAGTGCTTTGGCGAGCGGCCATTTCTCAATCTTAAAATGAGAAAAAGCTCATCCCAAATTGGAAAGGATCCTACGAGGTCAAGAAAGTTATCCAGCCCGGGACATATTACCTAAAGGAGCTCGGAGGAACTGATCTACCCCGACTGTGGAACTTGAAAAACCTACGAATGTATTATTGATGACTTAATCGCAATAAAATCTCTCTACCTTAACATCCCAATCCTTGTTACAAATTTGTAATGGTAGAAAATGACTTCCTGAACTTAACCATGCAACGAAGACAGCCACGTTAGGAATAGGAGGAGAACCTCGTCCTAACATGAGCAAAGTCGAAGGCCTCATTAACTTAAGACGAGATGAGGGGAGAGGCCCTTCCAACAGTCCTAATGTGCCCCTATAGCCACATTAGGAAGAAGAAGAGAACCTCATCTTAACATGAGCAAAGCCGAAGGCCTCATTAATTTAAGATGAGATGAGGGAAAAGGCCCTTCCAGCAGTCCTAATGTGCTCCTACAGTCATGTTAGAAATAGGAGGAGAATTTTGTCCTAACATGAGCAAAGTTGAAGGCCTCATTAATTAAGACAAGATGAGAGGAGAGACCCTTCTAGCGACCCTAATGTGCCCCTACAGCCACGTTAGGAATAGGCGGAGTATCTTATCCTAATGTGAGCAAAACTGAAGGCCTCATTAATCTAAGACGAGATGAGGGGAGAGGCTCTTTCCAGTAGCCCTAATATGTCCCTATAGCCATGTTAAAAATAGAAGAAGAACCTCATCCTAACGTGAGCAAAATTGAAGGCCTCATTAATCTAAGACGAGATGAGGGAAGAGGCTCTTCCAGTGACCCTAATGTGCCCCTACAGCCATGTTAGGAATAGGAGGAGAACCTCATCCTAACAAGAGTAAAGTCGAAGGCCTCATTGATCTAAGATGAGATGAGGGAAGAGGCCCTTCCAGCGATCTTAATATACTCCTACAGTCATGTTAGGAATAGGAGGAGAACATCGTTCTAATATGAGCAAAGTCGAAGGCCTCGTTAATTTAAGATGAGATGAAGGGAGAGACCCTTCCAGCAGCCCTAATGTGTCCCTACAGCCACATTAGGAATAGGAGGAGAACCTCATCCTAATGTGAGCAAAGCCAAAAGCCTCATTAATCTAAGATCGAGATGAGGGGAGAGGCCCTTCTAGTGGCCCTAATGTGCCCTTACAATCATGTTAGGAATAGGAGGAGAACCTCGTCCTAACGTGAGCAAAGTTGAAAGCCTCATTAATCTAAGATGAGATGAGGAAAGAGGCCCTTCCAGTGATCCTAATATGTCCCTACAGCCATGTTAGGAATAGAAGGAGAACATCATCCTAACATGAGCAAAGTTGAAGGCCTTATTAATCTAAGACGAGATGAGAGGAGAGGCTCTTCCAGTGGTCCTAATGTGCCCCAATGACCACATTAAGAACATGAGGAGAACCTCATCCTAACATGAATGAAGCCAAAAGCCTCATTAAATCAAGACAAAATGAGGAAAGAGATCCCATCAATGGCCCTAATGTATTCCTACGATCATGCAAGGAATAGAAGAGAACCTCATCCTAACATGAGGAAGAGCAAGGCCTCATTAATCTAAAAATGAAGGAAAGAAAAAAGCCATATCGGTGACCCTTACACGTATCCCCCCTATGGTTATGTAAAATACGAATGGAGGAGCTCCATCCAAGTTCGTGGAAGGGACCCTAGCTTAGCATCCATAACAAGCATCTCAGTAGAAGACAAAGCAAAGAAAAATGAAATGAAGAAAGCGGAGCCATTAACCAGCATCAAATCTATATAAGACAATAACGAAAAGTATTCCATTTTATTGCAAATATTAAGTTCATTACAAGCAGTATAAAGGTCAGCAAGATCAATCACATGAGAATACAAGTTCATTACAAGCAAAATAAAGATCGACAAGATCGATTACATAAAAAGAAAGAAGAAAAGAAAAAGATCGAAGTCCTAAGATGGACCAAACTTCTCAGATTTCGGGCTATCAACCCCAGCCATTACCAGGGCTTGCTTTAATCCAAGGATCTCCTCCTCAAGCTTTCTCTTTTTGTATAATCCATCAATGTACATTCTGTTGATGTGTCCGAATTTGCCTTCAAGCTCCTGCCGCTATTTCCTTAGGACTTCAAACTCGACCTCCGCATCTTTAATGGCTTGGTGCTCACGAGTTAGCTCTAGTTTCAGCCATTGAACCTCGGCCTTCCCATCCTGACCACTTCAAAGAGCTTGCCGACAGTCCTCTTCAAAGAGGCAATCTCCTCCAACTCGCCACTCGAACTGGCCTGCTAACTACTGTATAATCATCTCTGGAAGTAAGATGCTTCGTCTCTGGTGGCCTAAAGCTCGCATTCAAGCATGGACATCTTTTCTGCCTAGGTTATTCTATAACTATTATGCCAACTCTTGGTGTCTTGTAACTGCCTCTAAAGCTTAGAGAATTTCTTGGACCAATCCCAGTCATACCGGATCTTGTCTGTAGAACATGGTGAGTTTCCTTCTAGTAATTGAATTTTCTCTTTTGCCATCTTAAGGTCAGCTTTGAGAGAGCTGATCTTCATTGTTAGTGCCCAAGATTTGTTACTGACATTTTTTCTATGCTCGACTAGCTCCTTCTCAAAAAAAATTTTTCTAATATTAAAGCTCATGGAATCCTTCATGTGTAGCATACGGAGGTGAGTGACCTTGATTGTCGCCACCGAAGCATTCTTCTTGGACCTCTGAAGTTCATCTTCCATCTTGTTTAACTTTTTCTTTAGGTGACGAACCTTTCTCTTTAAACTTTTGAGTATGGGTTTCAGAGGGATGGATTGAGATAGTGGCTCGGCATCATTTGGCGATAACTGGCCTTGATTGTGATCGCTGGAAGGATTCTGAATAACATTCACCATGACACAGGTGTAAAGAAAAGAAAGTTCATTTTCATTTCTTAAAATCCTTGAGTACATCAAAAAAAAGAAGGAAGAAAAGTATAAGTAATCAAAGATTTTTAACCTCGATCGGTTCAGCAGTAGGTGAGGTCGGTGCATCCTTGCAGCCTTGGGCTCAGCTGCAAGTCCTAAGGCTTTAGGAGCATATTCGGCAATAAGAGAGGTGGCCTTGGCATTAGAAGGACCAGCTTCATCATTGGGCTCATCTATCAGAAGGTTGAGATCTACCTCTAAAAAGTTCTTCACAACCCTCCCCATGCAAATCTCAAATCCCTTTAGAAAAGCCTGCTAGACGAAGGCGATCTTGATGTCCTCCATAGCTTTGGAGGACTTGAAGGCCTCGATAGTCCGCTCCTTCTCGATGTCGACATTCTCTTTAGCCTTCTTCCTTTTGTCCTCCGAGAGACTTAAGACCGCCCTCAGCTCAATGGAAACCTCCTCTTCTCTCCTCAATGCCTCTCGAAGGCGATCGACTCCATAATTTATTCCTCCGAGGCTGTCTTCAAATGTTCGACCTCGGCCTGAACCCTTTCTATCTCCACCTAAGCCTCATGGAGGGCCTTGGAGAACTCAACTTGGTGGAGATCAGCCATCTTCAAATGAGCGAACAAGTAATGCCCTAGCTGAAGGAGAAAAAAAAATTAAGTCAGAGCTCTGGGAGTACATCCTGCATTTGATTAAGTTTGAAGGTGTTAATTACCTCGAGGAAGGTAGTGAAGGACTCATCAAATCTTTTAGCATTCTTCTTTCCAATCATTTTATCAATAATGTGCGGGAGGATGCCACCCTTCATCAGGGATTGGACGACCTTCCGATCATCCGAGGAAGCTCGCTCCTGATCGAAGCTTTCGTCACTCGAGTTTTCGACCATCCTCCTTACTCTTTTTTAACGAAATCCTTTTTCTTCTTCCCCTTCTCAATGATCTCGCACTACTTGGGAGGTACGGGGGTTGTGTTCGCTGGGGGCGAGGTTAGAATTGGTGCTACCATGTTGGCCTTCGGGACAGACGCTGCCTAGACCGGCATGGTCTTGATCGGCTCATCAGTGTGAGCCTTTTTCGATATCTCTTTGGTAGAGCTACCCTTCCTCTTGAGGGACTTAATCCCCATGGTCAGGCGATTCTGCTCCTCAGGAGTCATTTCTACAGAAGAAAAAAATCCAAGTCAGAAAAAGAAAGAAGACCGTACATAATTGGCGGGCCATAAACAACTACTTGCCAGGTTGAGAGGGGTAAGACCAAAGTTGAATAAAGTCTAGTCATCTAGCAGTCTAGAGATTGGGGGAGGTCGATAGTTCTTTAGCTTATTGGCCAAACCCAGATCCTCTTTCTAAAGTCCGAGAGCTCGATAGATAAATCCCTAATGTCACCCCAGGAAGGAAGTCCCAACTCTAAAGAAGGACATGAGATGAAGAAGAACTTTTTCTTTCAATTATGAATGGAAGAAGGAGCGTCCTTAAACAACCCCTTCTTGCTGAATTGGGGGGACATGTACCACCATTCTTTAGCGATCGGATGATGTTTGAAAGTGAAGAAGTTACGGAATAAGGAGATGGAAGGTCGGACATCGGTCATGGTACATAAAGTGAGTAACCCTATGATGAACCTAAATAAATTCAGTGCCATAGTGACGAAGAAAATGTTCAAGAATTTAAATAGGTTGATCACAAAAAAAGGTACCAGTAGCCAAAGTCCCATCCAAACGGTTTCAATATATAGGCAGGTTCGACCCGGAGGATTGGTACAGACTCGATCACCAGGATTGAAAAGTTCAAGCTCGAATTCGGAAGGAATTTTGAACTAGATCCTAATCAGTGAAAGTTCTTCAGACCAAAGTTTGCATTGGATGGTATCAGGGATGAAGGATGATCATGGTACTTCCACAAGTTTGGAGTCGTTATGTAAAGGATCCATCAAAGCTAAATGGGCCGAACTCTTAGAATAGGTTGACCAAGATTCTTCAGTGGATATTCAGATCAAAATAAACTTAGGAACCCCCCCCCCAAAAAAAAAAAAAATCAAGAAAAATGAGATGCTAGATTCCTCCAAAGAAATCAAAATGGTAAGATGCAGAGGATATAAGAACAATTTAAAAAGAGATTTGGAGACTAACCTAGTGCGGCTGAGAAGGGTGAAGAGATAATTGATGCCATGTAAATCAAATGGGAAGTGCTTGGAATTGAGGAGGACGATAGGAGGAACCAAAGCTCTCGAGCAGGAAGAAAACTTGAGCTTGAGGAAGGAGGAGGAAATTCAAGCAAGGTGAAAAATAAAGAAGAGTAGAAGTGCTTAAATAGCATGAGGAACTGCGAGGTGGTTATGATTGCAGATCCCTCCTGACCAATCTTCATGCGATGCATGTCCCATTCATTGTGGTAGGGGCCTAGCAACGAGTGAATCCTTAATGATGTCATACCTTGGGCAGATTTCTGGTGGGAGTTTTGAAAAACGTCCTCTCGAATCACCATGCATTTATAAAGTTTCGGCATCAACACGATAAATGCCAAAATTTCCCATCTAGCAAATGCAGGAAGCTAAAAAAGGGGGGGGAGGGAAAGAAACTTCGACAGTCAAGTGTTGGGGATAAACCCACTCTTGCCGAAGTTCTGCTGGGTGTCTGATCTCTGGATAATCCTACATAGTGGTGACGCCTATGGCCAGGCTTCGATCGATAAAGATCTTCAAGTTCTAGCTCACTCTAAAGTGGTCGACCTTCAACTCATGATCACCAGGTGATTTTCTCAGCTACGCTGACCAACTCCAGAATCCATAAGATGTTATGAGTCCTGCTTGGATTGGCTTGAATGGTAAAAAGGCAATCAAATTCCTCCGCCATAAGTAGGTGATCCTCTCTAGTCGATCACAATCTCAAACGAACTTGAATAGTGAGAGCAGTCGCTTGAGTAGTTGAAGTGCTGAGGTTCTGCCCCTAGGTAGTCTCGCCTGGCTAGCTTGGAAGCTAGCCGAACTTCTTTCCTACTGGATCTTCTTCAAATTGAGTATCGCTATCACCATCGAGTCTCATCTCGAGAGCCTCCAACTGATAGAACCTCTCCCGAACAAACTTCTATACCTTATCTCAAATGCCTCCAGGACTTTTTCAGCAGATGAACTCTTATCAAACTTCTCCTTTCGTCGAACTTCTCCATCAGCCGAATTCCTTCCTGACTTCCCCTCCTAGCTACCCATAAGAACCTCGGCACTTGCTCTTGATATAGCAAATAACAGTCAAGGCATGGTCGATCTTGAGAACACCCAAACTCCTCGAGAATAATGGTAACTATGAACTCTTCACCGCCTACAGCTGCCCTATCTGAACTTCGACTACTAAGTCCGAACAGACTGGCACATCATGACAACAGATATCATTCTCCATAACAAACCCCACATGGCCTCGAACGGTCCACTACTAGGCGATTATGGCTATCGCCATTAGTTTGTTATGCACTCCACCTATATAAGAGATCCTCCAGATATGCTTTCTTCCCTAAGCTCTGATTTTTCTTCTAAAAACTTTGCTAAAATTTTTTAGAGTACTCCATTTTTATTGGCCAAAAGAGCTGACTTGATCGTCGGAGGGTCTTGCCAGAGCCACTACCTCCAACTTCAGGAGAGACTTATTTTGCAGGTCATCAGCGACGACCTTATCCTCTCCAGCTCCAGCACCAATTCTGGTGTCAACCAGATTTTGCACCAACAACAATCAAAGTAACCATCTAGCAATGGTACTCGATGACCAGATAGGTCAAATTGTAGAACAACATCCTTAAAACCCAAGTGGATATAGTTTTCCTTGACTAAAATGCTCGTAAGATACCTCAGAGTTCAACTGTCAACTCTGATCAGGTTGTCTATATTATATTTTAAAATATCAAATTCATCTGATGGATTATCCTAGCCAAGGTTTTACTATATTAAAATATAGTGATACATTATTCTCCAACTATTGGGGTGGTCAATCCCATCTTGATCACACACCAACTTTGTAAGTACTTGATTGTGCCTAGAAGCCTTTCACTACTGAATTAAAAATTTAGTTAGTCCGATACTAAAGCACAGTGAGTTGTTTGTAAGTCATTGAGATGATCTCAGGTCTAAGGGATACTTATATCTATATTCTATCAGAGACATTCTCGACAGTAGAATGCTCTAGAGTTGGTCACATTCAATGATAATGTATCCATACATCTCATATGTATGCTATATCAGTGTCTCCACACTCTTTGATTAAGAGGACAATCAATCCATATGGCATACAGTGACCTACGCTCGATAGATGCTGTCATCCTAATTAACAGCCTATGATTTGATCATAAACTATTTTAAGAATTAATAGATAAATCCACTCTTTATCGAAGCTAAATAGTCCTAAGAACTTCATCACAATAATGGAGTTCATTAGAAGATGAATATTTTATGATGAAAATACTAAAAAAATATTTTATTAATTAATAAATTAATTATAATTATAATATAGCTCAACCATCAATAGGCTAACGATTAGCTTTAGAATATATTTTTCAGCAACTTCCACTTATCCTAAAGCCACTCGGCATAGTATCTAATACCCATTTTTGACTTGTGGTTGTCGAACTCTTTTATCATCAGGACTTTAGTGAAAGGATCAGCTAGGTTCTCTTTTTTGTTGATCTTCTAAAGATCGATGTCACCTCGATCCACAATCTCTTAGATTAGATGGAAGAGGCATAGGATGTGCTTCATCCACTAGGGTGCCTTTGGTTCCTTCGCCTGAGCTATGGCACCAGTGCTGTCATAGTAGGTAGGATTGGACCATCTAGGGAGGATGCAACTTCAACTTCGATGATAAACTTCCTCAGCCACGTAGCTTTTTTCATGACATCTGATGCTGTGATGTACTCTACTTCGCAAATAGAGTCTGCCATAGTATGCTGCTTGAAACTCTTCCAATAGATGGCTCCACCATTCAGAGTAAGGATATATCCCAACACACTTCTACTATCATCATGGTCAAATTGAATGCTAGAGTCTGTCAATCCCATAAGTTTTAGATCTGACTTGCCATAAACCAACCATTGGTCCTTAGTATTTCTCAAATACTTATGGATGGCTTTATCCACTTTCAAGTGATTTTCTCTAGGATTAGACTGGTATCTATTCACTACTCCTACTGAGTATGCCACGTCTGGTCTCCTTCATGTCATGGCGTACATGATAGATCCTATTATCGAAGCATATGGGACTCTACTCATATGCTCTTTCTCTTCAGGAGTTGTCGAACAATCCTTCTTCGAGAGAAATTTCATAGCCTATTGGAAGATAGCTCTTTTTGAAATTCTCCATGTTGACCCACTTCAGCACAGTATCTATATACGTAGATTGAGATAATCTAAGCATCCTTTTAGATCTATCCCTATAGATTTTCATCCCTAGGATGTAGGATGCTTCACCCAAGTTCGTCATGGAGAACTATGATGACAACCAGACTTTTATTTCCTACAATACGAGAATATCATTCCTAATTAAGAGAATGTCATCCATGTACAAGACAAGGAATATCACTACTGGATCATTTGCCCACTTGTAAATGCAGGGCTCTTCTCCGTTCTTAATGAAGTCATACATTTTGATCATCTTATCAAAATGTATGTTCCAACTTTGAGATGCCTGCTTCAATCCATAAATGGATCTCTGAAGCTTGCACACCTTGGACTCATCTGTGGATGTGAATCCCTCAAGTTGTATCATATACACCTCTTCAGTCAGCTCTTCATTTAGGAAAGCTATCTTCACATCCATCTGTCAGATCTCATAATCCAGATGGACAGCTATCACAAGCATTATCCAAATGGATTTGAGCATTACCACAGGGGAGAATATCTCATCATAGTCAATACCATAACGTTTATGATATCCCTTGGCAACTAGACAGGCTTTACAGGTCCCCACCATTTCGTTTGCACTCCTTTCTCTTTTGAAGATCCATTTACACCTAATGGGTTTAACCTCTTTGGGTGGGTCAACCAATGTCTACACATCATTGACCTTCATGGACTCCATTTTGGATTTCATGGTCTCAAGCCATTTCTTAGAATCGGATCTCTGCATAGCATCCATATAAGTGATTGGATCCTCATCGTTCTCATCGAGTTCGATGGGATCACCATTCTGGATCAAGAAACTATAGTATCTAGCCAGATGATGCAGTACTCTATCGAATCACCTTAATGGTGCAGGTATACTAGGCTCCGGATCTAATGTAATCAAATCTGACTTAGGTTTAGCTATAGGTGTCGATTTTTCTACCATTGAACTTCATCAAATTCAACCTTAGAGGCAATAGTTTCTTCATCAAGGAATATTTTTTTCAAAAAGGTTGTCTTAAGACTGACGAACATTTTTTGTTCATTAGCATGGTAGAAATAGTATCCTTTGGTCTCTTTTGGGTATCCTATAAATGTGCACTTATTAGACCTAGGTCTAAGTTTATCTATAACTAATTGTTTGACATAAGCCGGGCACCCCCAAATCCTAAGATGGGAAAGTGCTGGCTTATATCTTGTCCATATCTCATATCGAGTCTTAACTACAGATTTACTTGGAATTCTATTTAATAGATAACAAATAGATTTAATAGATAACAAGCTCTGCAACAAATTATAAATATGGTAAGGGCTATCAGTGCTCAATACCCAGTCAGTAATATCATAAATGGAAAAATTATGATGAGTTATCATATAAATACCTTGCCTAGCAATAGCTTGCTTCTTTCTCTACCTATTCGAATCCAGGGAAGCAATGTACTGAGGATAGTTCCTCTTTCAATTTCTCTACTTCTTGTAAAAAAAGCATTCAGCTTGACTCTTATCGAACTTGATCTTCCTGATTTGGTCTTGCATAGATGTCCCAACCTAAACTTGCACCTTCTTAGCTTTCTTTTTTTTGTTCTTCTTTCATTTTCTAAAGGGTCGACCAAAGACGAGCCTCCCATTAAGTTCACCGACTCCTTATGGAGTTGGTGATCCTTCTCAAAGTTCTGAAGTAGCCCCAGTAACCCATGGTAGTCTACTTCAGGCTTTGTAATTCTAAAATGAGTGAGGAATGGGAGAAAAGATTTGGTCAGTAAGTTTAGTATTGCATCCTTTCCAAGCTATTTATGCAAGGAAAATCCAAGCTTGCTCAATTTCTCTATCAACTCGATCATGTACAATACATGATCAATGACAGAGGCACCATCCCGCATCCTGGTGTTGAAGATAGCACAACTAGTCTTGTGCCTATCAATGTCATCGGATGTGCCAAAAGAATCCTCCAATATTTGAAGCATATCTTTTGGCTGAGCCATCTCAAATCTATAAGAGAACTCATGTAGCTAGCATAATGCAGCACACCATGGTTCAATCACTGAGCCATTTCTGGTTAGTATCTCTAACTATTCCACGTGCATTAGTAGCTGGCTCCTCAAATGCAGGATCCGTTAACACATATAGGATCCATTCATGCTCTAGAACTATCTTCAACTTTCGATACCAGCTACCAAAGTTAGATCCCATCAACTTATTATTGTCCAACAATAATCGAAGTGATAGAAAAGTGGCCATATCTGCACCAAGAAAAATCATAATCTAATTAGTAATTAATTCATTAAACCTAAAGATTTGGACTTTAATTAAAAGGTTCTCCTACTATTTTATTCAAATTGGTAGTCTCTACCTCCAATTCTAGGAATTACTCTAATTTCTTTGTGGGTACTAGAATCCACATAGACTGTACATGAGCCTAACTTTGGTTGGCCAACCCATGTACATCTAAGGATAGGTTCATAACAAATTGTTTCTCCAAATAATTTTTAGTAATTAAATTTTTGCCTCAATTCCTAATCAGTAGTCTTTGGCCTTCATTGAAAAGATCCAGTTAGGTCCAACCATTAACATGACCATACTAGGCCCATCAAACTAATGAATGATTAGGCACAACTTTGGTTGGATAACCTAACCACCATTTAGAAAGATATAGTCAAGAAATCATATAATGAATGGTAATTTCATTGGCCGATAAACATTAGGCCTTTGGGCCTCCAATGATTATCCAACTAATGGACCCATTATCACCCACTTAATGGGAGGCTATGATCTAGTTATCATAATAACTATTTTATTTTAGGGATCTAATAATTTTAGAGAATTTAATTTGAAGATGAGGAAAGATCAGATAAACCAGCTTGTTATGATCCTAGCATTGGCTTCACCAAGTCAGCTTAAGGGAGACCATTAATAGGTTGGTCTAAGAGCATCTAAATTGGTCACACTGATTTACCTAGCTGACATGGGTCAGCTTGAATAGTCAAGTGATTCAATCAAAACATAATTTCATCAAGAAGCCAGGTAAGTCGATCAGTGGGAGGGTCTGCCAAAGCTTGCCTTAGACACCATCAGAAATAGCCAGGCAAATAGGCTGCTAACTAAAGACCACCAATCTGGTTTATCTTAGATACCAACTAGTTTAATTAGTCTTGATTAGATAAATCAACTGTTCATGCTAGACCGCATAGCCAAAAATCAAGTCCATCTTGGGTCTTATTAAAGATATGGACTTAACCAACTACAACTATTGTAATTGATCTAGAGAATTCTTGATCTAATCTAAGATAATAATTGATTAGATTTAGTCAATTCTCTAATTAAGTCCATTCTTTAATCTAATCCTAGGTCTAACCCAATTAATGGACCTAATTCTCACTAACCCATTTAATCCAATGTGTTATGATTTATGTCTTAGGATCTTCAATTCACAATCCTAAATTCTAATCAAACAACTTCTTAATTCTTAATTAAGTTTTGGATTGAGGGTTGAAGTTTGACTTTTTAAAAATAATTTTTATATTTATAAAATATTTTTATAACATATTTCTATCAATCAAGTTGCATGTTTGATTCATAATCAATAAGTAAGATAAGCATGAAACTACTTTAGAACTAGTCTAAATAGGTTCATGTAATTGAAATAATTTTAATAATAATCAATCATAAATTACTTTAGATCAAATCTAACATATTTATGATGATTAAAATTAGATTAAAATATTTTTATTCAGATCATAAAATTTTTTAGACCTAATCTAATATTTTATGATCAATATTTTAGATCAGCACGTACTAGGACTACCTCTCCACTATAAGGGATAAACCTTACAGCAGGACAATCTTATAGCAGTCCATGCAATCTAAAATTTTTATTTTTAGATCTAAAACTATTTTAAATTTAATAAATTATAAATAAAATTAGATCATATCTAATAAATTTATGATAAAAAGTAGATCAATACGAACTAGGACAACCTCTCACTATAAGGAGTAAACCTTATAGTAGGACAACCTTATAGCAGTTCATGTGATCAAAATTTTTAATTTTAAATTTAATAATAAGATTATAAATTAGATTTAATTTAAAAAATTATCTAAATATGCATACATAATTATATAATAATCAATCTAGACTCTAATACTAATTAAAGGAATCAGATCTAGAATTTTAGGACTAGATCTTGAAACTTTTTCAAGATCAAGCAGCGAAAGATTAAAATTAATTAAAATTAAATTTTAATATTAAAAAATATATTAGATATAATATCCTATTACATGATCATGGCATGTCATTAAATTAAAAATTAAAATATAAAAAAAATTAAAACATGTTGATCACATTAACATGCATATACATTACATCTAATGCATGTATAAAGAAAATAAATCAGATCTATTACCTATGCAAGCTAGATATTCTAACTTACTAATCCAGGTTTAAGGATGATGTTGCAAGCCGTACATACATTCAGCCTCTAGGAGTCATCCACACGAGCCCACAAATCACGATCAGAAGTCCTGATGCAGAAAATCAGCACAGTATGCTAGTACTGTGTTGATCCTTCTTCAACAATTGATCCGATGCTTCTTTCTTCTAGATTTAGACTCTTCTAAAGATGAGAAGGAGAGGAGATTTCATAAGTGAGACACTCTCAAAATCTCAAAGGAGGATGGGATGAGAAAAACATAGCAACCCTAGAAGAAGACTCTCTTCTTCTTCTCTTTGCTCTCACCTAGACACCTAGTTTTGTGTCTATAAAATCCCAAGGCCCAAGAACTCTTTCTCCCTGATTTTCACATACCCAAAATCCCTCTCAATATTCTAGAATATATCTTAAAATTAGCCAAAAAATCATCCTATATATAAAGATATAGAGAAGTCCTTGTCTATGTCAAATACCTAGATAAGGAATGTCCAATTTGGGCAAGACAAGGGGTGCCCAACTCTAGGGCACCCCCTCTAATATTTTTTGGCATGGACCATCTGAGAAAGTCACACCAAACCTCCTCCTTTTCACCATGAAAATTTGAGAGAAAAAAGGGAGGATGGGGACATACATGGGAGGTGGAATTTTGGTTTTTCAAAACTCTATCTCATAGGATTTGAAACCAAAACTAATTTCCTATTTGACTAGGTCCACTACCTAATTTTCATATAAGAAAGAGAGGAGAGGAGGACATACATGAGAAGGCCTGGGAGAGAGGATTTTGTTGCACAAAATTAAGAGAGAAAGAGGGCGTGGGGGGCTAAGGTGGTGCAAGGTGGATTCTCCTAGTCACACTAGGAATCTTTTATGACTTGGTCAAAGTGGTTTCTCAAACCAAATTAAATCAAAAAAAAGTCAACTAAATTAAATTAGGCCCTAACTCAATTAAGAACTTAATCAAATTAGATTAAATCATGTTTAATTTTGATTTAATTTTCTAATCAAATTAGAAAATTGGGTTGACCCAAGTCCTAGTTGAACTAGGACTAGTTCTTCCTTGCACTTGGCTTATCCAATTAGCCAATTGGACTTGATCCAATCAAGTCCAAACTAAATTTAATTAAATTATATTCTATTAGACTTAATTTTAGTCCTTTGTCTTAATTAAATTAAGCTAATTAGCAATCTAATTGCTAATTGATCCTCCTGCAATACTTGTACTAGGTTAAACATCAATCGTATTGATCGTTTAACCCTAGAATGATTCTTAATCATTGATCAACCATTCGATTAGATCGTGAGCTCTAATATGTGTGATCTCATAGGTTTGAACCTGATGAATACATTAAATATGATATAAGAAGTATTCAAATTTATGTATTTAATCTCTATTTTTTTTATAATTGATGCTTCTTGTATTATGTTTCTGAAATAATTAATTATCAAGATGCAATCCTATATCAAGTCTAACATGTCCAAGTTTAAGCTTAATATAAAGTCCAATTTAAAAAAAAGAAAAAAAGAAGTAAAGGATATGTGTGGTATTAACATAAAAGAATATGTTATTTTAGAATTTCTCTTGCTTTATCATTAATGGTGAGCATTAAATGCTCTATGGGCATTGGCTGATTTTGGAGAATGGAAGTTGGCATTTTGAAAGCTTCATGTGGGAAAAGGCAAGAATGTGGAAATGGCTTGACGACTCGAACACGCACAAACAAAATAAAGAAAGAAAGCTTCATGCAGGGAAAGACAAGAATGTGGGATGTGACTCATAGCAGATGGATTATAGGATTCTGAGGAAAGAAATAATATTTAAAAATATTCTAAAAGAAAAATTTGTATTTTCTTTCTCTGCTTTGATCCTTCAATCTCATCCCTCCATCCTTTAGGTCTTATTATTTTCTTTAGTCCCACATCTGAAAATCATATAAAATCCTTTCCTCTTGTCACCTATAAAAAGGCTCCTGTACCCTCACTTGAGAATTATCCCAAAAATCCTTCTAGAGCCTTGCATAGAGGAAGAGGTAGAGATTACTCCATGAGCAACTAGGCTAGCAGTCTTGAGATGGGAGAAGAAATTTTGTAATGACACAGAGCGAATTTTATTATTCTAGACTTTCTTGTATTTCTTTTATATGCAATAAAAGTTATGCTTTTTATTTAAATTATCATGAGTTCTTTATTTGCTCTCTTTTATATGCTTTTATTTATGCTTTTCTATTAGATTAATATTAGGAACAACTTTTGCTTTTCAGAGATATGCCATGATCTATGGGTACAGCGTGTGCCGAGGAAAGATAGGTATTTTTTTTAAAATTAATCATATTTATTTAATTTTAAAAAAAAGAGATACAACTCTATAGTACAAAATTAATTCAAAACTTTTGAGCTCTTTATTTTATAATTACATTGATTTTAGGATAGTTTATTTTTAAAATCAAAACAAATCTTCTTTCTTTTATTTTGGAATCTCAACTTAGCCCAAGATCCCTAAGGATACGATCTCGACTCATCCTACCTACATAGTGAGTAGAGTTTTTTTTGGTGCTATCAATGACTATGCATCAAATTTTGGCACCATTATCAAGGATCTATTAAAAATTATATTCTAAAATCAATCGTCAGCCTGTTGATGGTTGAGATATTATAATTAATTTATTAATTAATAAAAAATATTTTGGCATCCTTCTTCATCATAAGTTTACATCTTCTAATGAACTCCATTATTGTAATGAAGTCCTTAAGACTATTTACTTTCGATAAAGAGAGGATTTATCGATTAGTCCTTAAATTTGTCCACGATCAAATGATAGGCTATTAATTAGGATGATAGCATCTATCGAGCATAGGTCGCTATATACCATATTGATTGATTGTCCTCTTAACCAAGTTGTATGGAGACACTGGTATAGCATATAGGTGAGATGTACGGATACATCGTCATTGAATGTAACCAACTCTAGAGCATTCTACTATTGAGAATGTCTTTGATGGGATATAGGTATAAGTATCCCTTAGACCTGAGATCACCTCAGTGACTTGCAAGCAACTCACTATGCTTTGGTATCGGACTAACTAAATTTCTAATTCAGCAATGGAAGGCTTCTGGGCATAGTCAAGTACTTGTGAAGTTGGAGTGTGATCAAATGAAATTGACCACTCCAAGAGTTGGAGAATAATGTATCACTGTATTTCAATATAGCAAAACCTTAGCCAGGATAAGCTATCAGATGGATTTGGTATTTTGAAATACAATATGGACAACCTGATCAGAGTTAACAGTTGAACTCTGATATGTCCTATGAGTATTATGGTCAAGGGGATGAATTATATGGAAACTATATCCGGATGGGTTCTAAGGATGGTGTTCTACACCTTCGACCTATCCGATCGTCAGGTATCATTGCTAGATGGTCACTTTGATTGGTATAAAAATTTATTCTTATGCTACCAGCTTAGGTTCAGACCTATGAGGTTACACACATTAGAGATTATGTGATGATCGGATGGTTGATCAATGATTAAGAATCATTCTAGGGTTAAACAATCAATACGATTGGTGTTTAACCTAGTGCAAATATTGTAGGAGGATTGATTAGCAATTGGATTACTAATTGACTTAATTTGATTAAGCCAATAGACTGATATTAAGTTTAATTAAATATAATTTAATTAGATTTGGTTTGGGCTTGATTGGATCAAGTTCAATTAGTTTATTGGATAAGCCAAGTGCAAGAAAGAAATAGTCCTAGTCTAATTAGGACTCGGATAAATCCAATTTTCTAATTTGATTAAAAAATAAATTAATATTAAATTTTATTTAATTTAATTTAATTATATTCTTAAATGGGTTAGGGATTTATTTAATTGGATTGATTTAATCTTGATTTTATTTGGTTAAAAGATCTTGTTTGACCAAGTCAAAATAGGAGTCCTAGTGTGACTAAGACTCCCTATGTCCTTGCGCCACGTTGGTCCCAATGCCCTCCATACCTATTTTTTAGATATTTTTTGTGGAAAATATTTTTCTTCCTGATTTCCATGCCCCCTCTATCCCTTCAAGTCATTTTTGGAAGTTAGGTGGAAGACCAAGTCAAAGGAGGAATTGGTTTTGCTTAGGATTCTATGAGATAGAATCCTTGTTGACCAAAACATTTTTACTTGAGTGTCACCTTTCCTTTTAATTAATTCTTCTCTTATACTATGAAAATAGCCTCCTTTTTATGCACCCTCCCTTGCTGGTCTATGCCAAAAATTAAGGATGTGCCTAAGAGTTGGGCACCCCAACAACTTCCCATCTTTGGATATTCCTAGTCTAGGAATCTGATCTAACTTGGACTCTTCCTTTTCCCTATTTATTGGATAAATTTTATTCTAATTTTTTTGTAAAATATAGAGCTTTGAGAGAGGTTTGGGGTGTGTAAAAATTAGAGGAAGAGGGTCCTTAGGCATGGGGGTTCCATAGGCACCAAACTAGGTGTCTAGGTGAGAGAAAAGAGAAGAAGAAGAGGATCTTCTTCTAGGGCTATTTTATTTTCAATCTCTTCTCCTTTCTTTTGAGTTTTTTTGAGAGAGTCTTAGATCAGCAAACTCTTATCTTTCTTTTCATATTTTGGAGATTCAAATTTTGAAGAAGAGAGCATCGGATCGACTGTCGAAGAAAGACCAGCATAGTACTAGCATGCTGTGCTGATTTCCTGCATCGGACTTTAGATAAGAGATCGTAGGCTCATGTGGATGACTCCTAGAGGCCAAATACGTGTGTGGCTCATGACTTCATCCTCAAGCCTGGATCAATAAGTTAGAACATCTAAACTTACTCAGGTAATAGATCTGACCTATAAACTTCATACCTGCATTTGATGTAGTACAGATTTAGGTTGATTTGATCAATCTATTTCTTTCTTATTTGATTTTAATTTTTGATTTAATATCATCCCTTAATCATGTAATAGATCTAAGATCTTAGTATTTATATAATTATTTAAATAAATTTTAGATTTATTTAAGTCTTCCATTGTAAGATCTTGAAAAAGTTTCAAGATCTACTTATAAAATCCAAGATCTGGTTCTTTCAATTGGTATCAAAGCCCAGGTTTTTATTACATGATTTTTGTACATATCTAGATTATTTATTAGATTAGATCTAATTTATAATCTAATTATTAAATATAAAATTAAAAAAAATAAAATATTTTAGATTGTACGAACTGCCATAAGGTTGTTCTGCTATACAGTTTATCCCTTACAGTGAATAGGTTGTCCTAGTACGTGCTGATCTAAAATATTGATCATAAAATTTTAGATTAGATCTAAGAGATTTTATAATCTGATTAAAAATATTTTAATCTGATTTCAATCATCATAAATATGTTAGATTTGATCTAGGAAGATTTATGATTGATTATTATTGAAACTATTTCAATTATATGAACCTATTTAGATTAGATCTAAAGTAGTTTTATGTTTATTTTACTTGCATATTGATTATGAATCAAACATGCAACTTGATTGATAGAACCATATTATAAAAATATTTTATAAATATGAAAATTATTTTTGAAAAGTCGAACCCCAACCCTCAGTCCAAAACTTAATTGAGAATTAAGAAGTTGATTGATTAGGATCTAGGATTATGAATTGAAGATCCTAAGACACAAATCATAACACATTGGATTAAATGGATTAGTGGGGATTAGATCCATCAATTGGGTTAGACCAGGGTTAGATTAAAGAATGGACTTAATTAGAGAATTGACTCAGTCTAATGAATTATTATCTTAGATTAGGTCAATGATTCTCTAGATCAATTACAATAGTTGTAGTTGGTCAAGTCCATATCTTTAATAAGACCCATGATGGACTTGATTCTTGGCTACATGTTCTAGCATGAACTGTTAGGTTGATCTAATTGAAACTAATTAAATCAGTTGGTGTCTAAGGTAAACCAGACCAGTGGTTTTTAATTGGCAGCCCGCTTACCTAGCCATTTCTGATGGTATCTAAAGCAAGCCTGGCAGACCCTTCCATTAATCGAACTTACCTAATCTCTTGGTGAGATTATGTTTTGATCGAATCAACTGACTATTTGAGCTAACCCATGTCAACCAGGTAAATCAGTTTGACTAATTTAGGTGCTCCTAGACCAGCCTATTAATGGTCTCCCTTAAGCTAACTTGGTAAAGTTAGTGGGAGGATCATGATAAGCTAGTTAATCTGACCTACTCACTTCTATAAATAAATCCTCTAAAATTATTAGGTTCCTAAAATAAAATAATTATATGATAACTGGATCATAGCCTCCCATTAAAGTGGATGATAATGAGTCCATCAATTGGATAATAATTGGAGGCCCAAAGGCCTGGTGCTTATCGATTGATGGAATTATCATTCAATATATGATCTCTTGGATACATCTTTCTAAATGGTGGTCAGGTGGACCAACCAAAGTTGGGCCTGATCATTCATTGGTTGGATGGGCCAAGTATGGTCATGTTAATGGTTGGACCTAACTGAACCCTTTTCTGAGAAGGCCAAAGCCAACTGATCAGGGCCTGGGGCAAAATTTAATTACTAAAAATTATTTAGAGAAATAATTAGTTATGAACCTACCCTTAGATGTACATGGGTGGGCCAACCAAAGTTGGACTTATGTACAGTCTATGTGGATTCTAGTATCCACTAAGAAATTAGGATAATTCCTTGAATTAGAGGTGGAGGCTACCAATTTGAATAAAATAGTGGGAGAAATCTTTGGATTAAAGTCCAAATCTTTAGGTTTAATGAATCAATTACTAATTAGATTTTGGTTTTTCTTTGTGCAGATATGGCCACTTCTCTATCACATCGATCATTATTGGATAATGATAAGTTGGTGGGATCCAACTTCGATAGCTGGTACCGAAAGTTGAAGATTGTCCTAGAGCATGAACGGATCCTAAATATGATGATGGATCCTACACCTGAGGAGTCAGCTACTAATGCACGTGGAATAGTCAAAGATACTTATCAGAAGTGGCTCAGTGACCAAACCATGGTGCACTACATTATGCTAGCTGCGATGAGTGACGAGTTCAGTCGCAAGTTTGAGATAGCTCAACCAAACGAAATGCTCCAAGTGTTGGAGGATTCTTTTGGCTCACCCGATGACGTTGAGAGGCACAAGACTAGTTATGCCATCTTCAACACCAAAATGTGGGATGGTGCCTCTATTATTGATCATGTATTATACATGATCGAGCTGATAGAGTGCTTGAGCAAGCTCGGCTTTCTCTTGCACAAATAACTTGAAAAAGATGCAATACTGAACTCGCTGCCCAAGTCTTATCTCCCATTTCTTACACATTATAGAATGTCAAAGCCTGAAGTGGACTACCATGGACTACTGGGGTTACTTCAGAACTTTGAGAAGGATCACCAACTCCATAAGGAGTCGGTGAACTTAGTGGGAGGTTCGTCTTCTCATTCTCGATCCTTTGGAAAAGAAAGAAGAACAAGAAGAAAAAAGCCAGAAAGGTGCATGTTCATGCTAGGACACCCATGCAGGCTCAGACCCCAAAGGCCAAGTCTGATAAGAGTCAAGCCGAATGCTTCTTTTGCAAGAAGCGGGAGCACTAGAAGAGGAACTATCCTCAGTATATTGCCTTCCTGGATCTGAATAGGCAGAGAAAGAAGCAAACTATTGCTTGGCAAGGTATTTATATGATAACTTCTTGCAATTTTTCTATTTATGATATTACTGATTGGGTATTGGATATCGATAGCCCTTACCATATTTGTAATTCATTGTACGGGTTGCAGGTTAGTCGAAGATTCGAGCAAGACGAGAGATTCCTAAATATTGGAGATGGAAGATCAGTTTCAGTTCTAGCTTTAGAAATTTTGAAATTTGTATTTGAATCTCATACCATTGTTCTTAGTGATTATCATTTCTATTATAATTTCTTTTTAAATATCATTTCTGTTGGCCTTTTGGCCATGAACAATTATGAAATTTCAATAAAAAAAATGAGTTTGTAATGTCATTATGAATGGTGTTACTGCTTTCTGTGGATAATTGAACAATGGTGTATATATGTTATCACAATCTATTAATATAGTCTATTCTACTAGCAAGCATCCTAGATTAGATAGTATATTAGATATCTACTTATGGCACTATAGGCTAGATCATATAAATAAGAATAGGATAAATAGGTTGACTCAGGAGGGAAATCCTCAAAGTTAATGATTATGAATCACTTCTAATCTATGAGTCCTGCCTTTTTGGTAAAATGACCAAGTCAGCTTTCACTGAAAAAGGTGAGAGAGCCAATGAGCTCTTAGGTGTAGTATATACTGATGTATGTGGATCAATGAGCATAAGTGCCAGAGGTGGATATGTCTACTTCATCACTTTCATAGATGATCTATTCAGATATGGATATGTCTATCTAATGAAATATAAATCAGATTCTTTTGAAATATTCAAATAATTCCGAAGTGAAGTAGAAAAATAAACTAAAAAGAGTATTAAAACTCTTTGATCTGATCGAGGAGGAGAATACCATTCTGGTGAGTTTCTCATAAATCTAGGAGAATGAAATTCTCTCCTAATGAACTCCTCCTGAAATACCACACCATAATGGTGTGTCTAAAAGAAGGAATCAGACTCTGTTAGACATGGTCCGATCCATGATGGAATTTGCCAGCTTGCCGATATCCTTCTAGGGATATGCACTTGAATTAGCTTGTTATCTATTAAATAGGATTCCAAGTAAGTCTATAGTTAAAACCCCATATGAGATATGGATAGGGCATAAGCTAGCACTTTCACACCTTAGGGTTTGGAGGTGCCCGACTTATATCAAATAGTTAGTTACAGACAAACTTGGACCTAGGTCTGACAAGTGTACATTCATAGGATACTCAAAAGAGATCAAAGGATACTATTTCTACCATGCTGATGAACAAAAGGTGTTCGTCAGCCTTGGGACAACCTTTTTGGAATAGGAGTTTCTTGATGAAGGAACTGTTGCCTCTAATGTTGAACTTGATGAAGTTCAACAGGTAGAAAGTCCGACACCAAATGTTGAACCAAAGTCAGATTTGATTAGATCAGATCCAAAGCCTAGTGAACCCGCACCATTAAGGTGATCCGATAGAGTACCCCGCCATCCGGACAAATACTATGGATTCTTGGTCAAGGATGGTGATCCCATCGAACTCGATGAGAACAATAAGGACCCAATCACTTATATGTATGCGATGCAGAGATCCGACTCTGAGAAATGGCTAGAAGCCATGAGATTTGAAATAGATTTCATGAAGGTCAATGATTTATGGACATTAGTTGACCCACTTGAAGGGGTTAAACCCATTGGGTGTAAATGGGTCTTCAAAAGGAAGAGGGGCATAGATGGAAAGATGGAGAACTATAAAGCCCGTTGGGTTGCCAAGGGGTATTGCCAACATTATGGTATTGACTATGATGAGACGTTCTCTCCTATGGTAATGCTCAAGTCCATTTGGATCATGCTTGCCATTGCTGCCCATCTAGATTATGAGATCTGGTAGATGGATGTGAAGACAGCTTTCCTAAATGGAGAGCTGATCGAAAAGATGTATATGATACAACCTGAAGGATTTATATCCAATGATGAGTCCATGGTATGCAAGATTTAGAGATCCATTTATGGATTGAAGCAGACATCTCAGAGTTGGAACATGCGTTTTGATAAAGTGATCAAAATATATGACTTCATTAAGAATGGAGAAGAATCCTGTATTTACAAATGGACAAATAGTCCAACAGTAGTATTTCTTATTTTATACGTGGATGATATTCTCTTAATCGAGAATGACATCCCCACACTATAAGGAATAAAAGTCTAATTGTCATCACAATTCTCTATGAAGGACTTGGGTGAAGCATCCTACATCCTAGGGATGAAGATCTATTGTGATAGATCTAAAGGATGCTTGGTATATCCTAATCCACACACATAGAAATAATGCTAAAGAGGTTTAGCATGGAGAATTTCAAAAAGAGCTATCTTTCGATAGACCAAGAAATTTCTCTCTCTAAGAAGGATTGTCCGATAATTCTTGAAGAGAGAGATGAGTAAATTATACTTCGGTAATGGGGTCTGATAAGTATAATAAATTCATCAATAAAAATATTAATTTATCAATTAATTAATATTAATTTTTAAGAATTAATAATCAATTTATATATAATTTTTGAGAAATTGATATTTTTATTAATTAAAAAATTAATTAAAAAATAATAAAAATTAATAAAAATTAAAAAATATAATTTTATTATCAATAGAAAGAGCTCATTTTTTTGATCACAACAAAATAAATTTCAAGTAAAACGGAGCTAAAATGGAAAAGATATGAATTTTTAAAGAATATAAAATAAATAAAAATTAAATAAAAAAAAAGAAAATGGCTCAGCCGGCTCCGCAAGCCGAGCCACCAAGCCAAGCCAAGCCATCAAGCCGACTCAGCCATTGAAGCCATCAGCCGGTCCACGATCCAGGCGTGGACCGCCAGCTCAGCAAAATTCCGGCGAATCAGAGATTGCCACGTGGTGGACCTAGACCCCTTAAAGGGTCTACAGAAATTTATCGCGGCTCACAAGGGTAATTTAGTCTTTCACTCGTCCGACAGACAGCGGCTGATTGGTTGCGGTGTGCGGTGCGGCCGGTCCACGCGGTCCATGGGAACAGTTATTGCGCGATCGGACGGATGTGGTTGATTTGCGGTCAGGATCGGACGGCTGTGGTTGCTTTCCAGGCTTTTATTCAGATTCATTAAGCGGATCACCATGGCGGATCCAATGCGCTCAGAAAACCAGGATGATGATCCGACGGTCCAGAATGCTGTCCGGCGGTGATCAAGACTCCCGAAGCGCGATTTGCGGCCAGATTTCCTCGATCAAGCGCGATCCAACGGCCAGAATTTAATCCGACCCGATCTGAGCTTATCTGCATCCGATTTTGATGATTTTTGGACCGTTGGATTCCTATTGAACGGCTGGATTTTATCAGATTTATCAGAGTCATATCAGAGCTATTTTGATTCAAATTTTATCCAAATTTTTTGATTTTGATTACAAAGGCATTAGTCCCATATTGCCTTTAGAAAAAATATCCAGCCCTCCTAGCTCTATAAAAAGGACCCCAGGCCATCAAAAATCAATATCTCCGATCAAGGTGAAGCTTTGGTACAGGGCGAAGCCAGGCTATGGGTTAAAGGCTGCTTCGAAGCAACGGGTGCCGAGAAGAAGAGCCGAGCTTCTACACCATCTTTCTGCCAATGCCGATCCAAGATCAGAGATCAGGCTATTTTATTTTATTATCTTTTCTTTTTAAATTTTATGTATTTAAATTCTAAAATTTTAATTAATAAAAATTTTATTTTTGCATTTTAATTTCTTGCTTTTTATTTTTATTGTAATTTAATTTCTGCACTTTAAATTATTGCTTTGCAAGTAGATGCTAAGATCTAACTAGTAGATCTTAGTACCAAGTTTAAATTCCTGCATCCTTTTAATTTTTGCTTTTTAATTTTCCGACTTCACTTTTGATCCCAAAACTCTTCTTTTTTTCTTTTTCTTTTCAAAAATCAAAGATTTCAAATCTAAAAACACTACCTTCCCTGTGGATTCGACCCGACTCACTACTATCTACGCATTTTCAATGATTTTAAGAAGTCGGATTAAACTGATAAACACGGTGTCTTAACGACAACATCGCGTTCCTATCAAGTTTTTGGCGCCGTTGCCGGGGAAGGTTTTTGATTTTTGATTTTGATTTCTTTGATTTATTAAAAATAATTTCGGCAAACGCACCAAGTTTTTGGCGCCGTTGCCGGGGAAGGAATAGATGCTATTTTTTTTCTTTGATTTCTTTGATTTTTTTTTAAATTAATTATATTTTTTTAATATTGCTTACTAATTTTTTTTATTTATTTTGTAGAAAAAAAAAGAGAAAATGAAGAAAGCATCAAATTTTGGTGAGATCAATCCTAACCCTAGTCCTCTTTTCTTTTTATTTATTTATTTATTTATTTTATTTTTAAATTAATTTAAAAAAATATTCATTTAAACCTAATTAAAAGCCTCATGATAAGATTAGAAACCCTAACTGTTTAGAGCATGCATCATATTAGTTTTATTTTTATTTTTTTTTATTTTTATTTTTTTTGGTGATTGCTGGAGGCAAGGTAAGCCTTTCAGAATTCAATTAGTTGCATGCATCTAGTTTAAATTGCATAAAACCCTTTGATTGAATTTTTTTTTTTTCGTGCATATTCATATTAAATCAAATTAAGGGCACAACCCAATTAAACAAGATAAGGTGGGGATTTGATCACCCTTCCTTAGCCCACAAACAACCAACCAGCATCCTGCATTGACCTAAGCCTTTAATTTTAAAATCAATTAGACATCAACCCTAGGAACTCGAGCTCAATAGGACAAGGAATCCTAAGAGTTGAACCGGGTTAGGATAAGTCAATTTGACTGGTGTCTAGGAAAGTGGTTCAGGGACGATTGGGCCCGAAGGAAGGTGGTTTCTAATTGGTTCCGTTCGCTTACCTGGCCAAGCACAATTGGTGTCTAAGGCAAGCAATGGGGGGACTCCCACCGACCTTACACTTACCTGGCTAGTTGATTGGCTAATCCTACACTTGGAGGGCTTGAAGGTGACCTTGGCAGTTAGGAGCTGTCTAGATCTAGGATAACCCTTAGTCAGGATTGATTGACCAACTTGATTGCTAACCAACATCAAATCCTAATTAAACCTAATTCTTCTCTTTCTTCTTAGTTCTAGGACTCCTTAGGACCTCTTCTTTAGAACTCTTCTTTCTTTCTTCTTCCTTACTCCTCTAAAAATAAAATAAAATAAAATAAAATAAAAATTAAATTAAACTAACTAAAAAATATTAAAAATAAATTAAATTAAATTAAAATTAAAAATAAAATAAAAAAAATTAATTTTTAATATAATAAAATAATAATAATAAAATAATAAAAAAATTCTAAAAATTTTTTTTGAACCATACATTAGGGTTACACTAATACATGCATGGTAGGAAATCGCTTTTTCTGATTTAGTTGAACTTAATTGAATGGTTGATTCACATTAAACATAATAATCAAATGGCTAATATGAAATCTAATAGTCCAAAAATTAGATAAAGTTGACCTTCTTGCTCAGAAAATAGATCAACTCCTAACCCTAGGTCAACAATCTCCTGCACAATTCACATCATCTTCTAATTATCAGGAGAATTATTCAATCTGTGCTAGTCCAACCCATCATGTAAGTGAATATCCTATGACTGCACAGTTTCCATATTTTATCCAAGAACAAGTTCAAGCTACTCAAGGATACTCCAAATTGATTAATGACCCATTTTCAAATTCATATAATTCAGATTGGAGTAACTTTAATTTTTCTTGGACATCCCAACAGACTCAGGCTCAGACCCAAATTTCACTTGAGCAAAATTATCAAAATTATGCCTATAATAATGGTCAGCCTAGTCAGTTTAACCAGCCATCATATTATAATCAGCCTTCATACCCACCTCCTCAACAGACCAATCTAGCTGATGATAGATTTAACCAACTTCAACAATTAATTCTAACTCAACAGCAATCTATCGCCAGACTAGAAGCTCAAATAGGATAATTAGTTGAGTCTAACATGAGGAGAGAACTAGATCAACTACCGAACCTACCAATTTCAAACAACCCACCTAATGACCACCAACCACCTGGATTAAATTATCAATCTAATGTTTCATCTAAGAATCTCCAATTTGAGAATACCAAAGTAATTCCTGAACTTAAAAGCTATAGGATTCTTATGGACCCATACCAAGACCAGGTGAGAGAGGCTAGTACTGATGCTAGCCAAAATGAAAAATTTAGAGGAACTGGTTAGTACTGAGACTAACCACATAGAAGAACCCAAGCCAGGAATTAGTACTGATGCTAGTTCCAGTTTAAATGAGATAGAAATAAGGGAAAAAGAGAATAGATGATTTACCCGAGACTTATAAACCTAATGTCCTATTCCCTTCAACCCTAGAAGCTGGTTCTTCTTATAAAAATCAAAAGGCATGTAATGAAATGTCAATGGAGTTGTTTAAGCAGGATCACATTAATTTACCTCCAGAATTAAAACCGCCTTTAGTCACCATTCCAGCACCCATTGAATCAAACTTAACTCCTAAAACTCCATTCATGAGCATTTTAGAAAAACAAATAGGAGAAATTCTTAATAAACATGGGTCTGAGAATGGAATCATAAATTATATCCCAAAAATTAACAGTGAATATATCAATAATGGGATTAAAAATCAACTTTCTGAGATTGGCAATCCAAAACCATTGGAATTTGTCAATCCAATATTCGACACAGGATAGTGAGCTACATTGTGTCTGGCTGAAGACGGTAAACTTAGCGCTTGTTGGGAGGCAACCCAATATTTAGTTTTTATCTAATTTATCTTTTTATTTTCTTTTTAGGATAATTTGAATAAGTTGGAGGGAGAGCTCAAATTTGTAAAGGCATGTGCTGGACCAAAAAAATAAATAAATAAATAAATAAATAAATATACTGAGTTAGGTGTATTCTTCCATTTTTTTTATTACATCCTTTATTTTTTCTTCTTCTCCATTGAGGACAATGTCGATTAAGTTGGGGGGAGAGAAAAATAAAAATTTTAAAATTTTAAGTCCTCGAAAAAGTTAGTATTTAGTATTTAGATACTTGATTATGCTTAAGAATCGAATTAAACTAAGCATTTTAAAAAAAAAAAATTGATGCACAGATTAGAGAATCTATGAGATATTGAGGAATCAAGTATTAAGAAAATTCAATAAAGAGTTAAGTCCAGAACATAAAAAAATTTTTTTTCTTGGAGCATTTCTAATTATTTCTACTAGCATCAAAGAAAAGTCTACTTTTTATAGGCTTGTGTAGGGTAACTATACGTTTCTTCATATAAAAATTTATTTTAATAAAATAGTTTCCAAGTACTTCTCACTGAGTAACCGGGCCTCTTTGCCTAAGCAAGCATTGAGTTTCGCGTCAAAAGGTGGGAAGGGCAAAGAAGCTCGTTGTAAAGCTAGTCTTAACTCGTAGCCTATTTGATTCGAGCTAGTAAGCCCGAGGGGTATTCTATACCTAGTGCCCTAAAGCCAACTGGTTTGGGAGTCATTGGCCCAAGACTCGCTACATGGATCAAATAGAAAGCTTAAGGAGTTAAGACACTCAATAGTGGTACAACGTTAAAAAAAAAAAAAAAAAAAAAAAAAAAAAAATTGGTTTCCCACCGAGTAACCGGGTCCCGTTGCCTAAGTAAGCAATGATATTCGCATCAAAAAGTGGGCAATGTGAAAATAAAAATTAATAAATGAAGGATGGAAGTAGCAATACACCTGCCTATATGAAAGTTTAGACAAATCAGAGATAAAAGTGGAATAATTTAGAAAAAGTTCTGAAAAATTTAATGTTCTTTACTTAATTTTTCTATTGATAAGTATTAATACCCCAATGATATATCTCATTTAAGCTCTACTGAATATCAATGGCCATTTTGAAAATTGCTTAGGTAAAATTCGAAACTCTAAAGTTAAAAGGTATTTAAAACTAAATTCTTTCTTTACTCGAGGACGAGCAAAGCTTAAGTTGGGGGGTGTGATAAGCATCATAAATTCATCCAATAAAAGTATTAATTTATTAATTAATTTATATTAATTTTTAAGAATTAATAATCAATTTATATATAATTTTTGAAAAATTCATATTTTTATTAATTAAAAAATTAATTAAAAAATAATAAAAAATAATAAAAATTAAAAAATAAAATTTTATTATCAATAGAAAGAGCTCATTTTTTTGATCACAACGAAATAAATTTCAAGTAAAACGGAGCTAAAATGGAAAAGATATGAATTTTTAAAAATATAAAATAAATAAAAATTAAATAAAAAAAGTTTTTGGCAGCCGTTACCAGAAGGTTTGTTTAATTTTTGAATTTTGAGATTCCTTTGATTTAATTAAAAAGATAATCGCGACAAATTGCCACCAAGTTTTTGGCGCGTTCCCGGGAAAGAAATAGATGCTATTTTTTTTTTGTTTGATTTTTTTGATTTTTTAATTAAATTATATTTTTTTTAATATTTGCTTACTTAAATTTTTTTATCATTTATTTTGTGAGAAAATAAAAAAGAGAAATGAAGAAAGCATCAAATTTTGGTGAGATCAATCCTAACCCTAGATTCCTCTTTTCTTTTTTATTTATTTTATTTTTAAATTAATTTAAAAAATATTATTGTAACCCTAAATTAAAAAGCTTCATGATAAGATTCAAACCCTAACTATTTAGAGCATGCAATCATATTAGTTTATATTTTAATTTTTTTTGGGTGATTGCTGGAAGCAAGGTTAAAGCATTTCAGAATTCAATTAGTTGCATGCATCTAAGTATAAAATTGCATAAAATCGCTTTGATTGAATTTTTTTTTCGTGCATATTCATATTAAACTCAATTAAGGGCATACAAACCCAATTAAACAAGATAAGGTGGGGATTTGATCACCACTGCCTAGCCCACAAAGCAACCAACCAGCATCCTGCAGTTGACCTAAGTTTTAATTTTAAAATCAATTACCATCAACCCTAGGAAACTCCGAGCTCCAATAGGACAAGGAATTCCTAAAGTTGAACGGCGCATTAGGATAAGTCAAATTTGGACTGGTGTCTAGGAAGTGTTCAGGGATGATGGGCCCGAAGGAAGGTGGTTTCGCTATTGGTTTCGTTTCGCTTACCTGGCCAAGCACAATTGGTTGTCTAAGGCAGCATCGGGGGGACTCCCACCAACCTACACTTACGCGCTGGCCTAGTTGATTTGGCTAATGCCTACACTTGGAGGGCTTGAAGGTGACCTGACAGTTAGGAGCTGTCTAGATCTAGGAGCAACGCTTTAGGCAGGAATGATATTGACACAACTTGATTGCTTAACCATATTAAATCTAATTAACCTAATTCTCTCTTTCTTTTAGTTCTAGGACTTCCTTAGGATCTCTTCTTTAACGAACTTTTCTTTCTTTTTTTCCTTCCCTCTAAAAAAAAATAAAATAAAAATAAAATAAAAATAAATTATTAACTAACTAAAAATATTAAAAAAATATATTTAGACTTAATTAATAAATAAAATTAATTAATCTTTAATATAATAAAATAATAAAAAAAATATAAAAAAAGGTTCTAAAATTTTTTATTGAACAATATGTTAGGGTTGCATTAATACATATATGGTAGGAAATTACTTTCCTGATCTAGTTGAACCCAACCATAATAATCAAGATGGCTTAATCTGAACCTAATAGTTCCAAAAATTATGGTAAAGTTGACCTTCTTAGCTCCAAAAATAGAATCAACTTCTAATTCTAGTCAACAATCTCCTGCACATTCGACATCATCTTCTAATTATCAGGAGACTTATTCAAGCTGTGCTGCCGCAACCCAGTCATAGTAAGTGAATGTCCCTATGACTGGCATAGTTTCCATATTTTATCCAAGAACAAGTTCAAGCTACTCAAGGATACTCCAAATTGATTAATGACACATTTTCAAATTCATATAATTCAGGATTGGAGTAACTTTAATTTTTCTGGACATCCCACAGACTCCAGGCTCAGACCAAATTCAACTTGAGCAAAACGGCTGTGGTTGATTGCGGTCATGATCGGACGGTGGTGGTGATTTTCAGGCTTGATTCAAATTCTATTAAGCGATCTGGCGCGATCCAATGGCCAAAAAACTAAGTGATGAAGATCCGACGGTCCAGAATGCTGCCGACGGTAATCAAGACTCCCGAAGCGTGATTTGCGGCCAGATTTCCTCGATCAAGCGCGATCCAACGGCCAGAATTTAATCCGACCCGATCTGAGCTGATCTGCATCCGATTTTGATGATTTTTGGACCGTTGGATTTCTATTGAATGGCTGGATTTTATCAGATTTATTAGAGACATATCAGAGCTATTTTAATTCGAATTTTATTCAAATTTTGATGATTACAAAGCTCATTAGTCCCACATTGCCTTTAGAAAAAAATATCCAGCCCTCCTAGCACTATAAAAAGGACCCTAGACCTCCAGAAATCAACATCTTCGATCAAGGTGAAGCTTTGGTACAGGGCGAAGCCAGGCTATGGGTTAAAGGCTGCTTCGAAGCAACGGGTGCCGAGAAGAAGAGCCGAGCTTCTACACCATCTTTCTGCCAATGCCGATCCAAGATCAGAGATCAGGCTATTTTATTTTATTATCTTTTCTTTTTAAATTTTATGTATTTAAATTCTAAAATTTTAGTTAATAAAAATTTTATTTTTGCATTTTAATTTCTTGCTTTTTATTTTTATTGCAATTTAATTTCTGCACTTTAAATTATTGCTTTGCACGTAGATGCTAAGATCTAACTAGTAGATCTTAGTACCAAGTTTAAATTCCTGCACTTTTTAATTTTTGCTTTTTATTTTCCGACTTTACTTTTGATCCCAAAACTCTTCTTTTTTTCTTTTTCTTTTAAAAATCAAAGATTTTAAATCTAAAAACACTACCTTTCCTGTGGATTCGATCCGACTCACTGCTATCTACGCAATTTCAATAATTTTAAGAAGTCGGATTAAACTGATAAACACGGTGTCTTAACGACAACATCGCGTTCCTATCAGGATCAATTATGTATGCAATGATATGTACGAGACTAGACATGGCATACTCACCAGGAGTAGTGAGTAGATACCTATCTAACACTGGAGAAAATCACTGGAAGGTGGTTAAAACCATCCTTAAGTATTTGAGAAATACTAAGGATCAATGGTTGGTTTATGGTGAGTCAGATCTAAAGCTTGTAGAATTTACAGACACTAGCTTTCAATCTGATCATGATGACAGTAAAAGTATGTCGGGGTATATCTTTACTCTAAATGGTGGAGTCATCTACTGGAAAAAATTTAAGCAGCATACAGTGGCTGATTCTGTTTGTGAAGTAGAGTACATGGCAACATCAGATGTAGCAAAGGAAGCTATGTGGCTGAGAAAGTTCATCACCAAGCTCGGAGTAGCATCCTCCATTGATCATCCAGTCCTGCTCTACTACAACCGCATTGGTGCCATAACTCAAGCAAAGGAATCGAAGGCACACCAACGAACAAAGCACATTCTGTGCTACTTTCATTTGGTCCGTAAGATCATGGATCGTGGTGATGTCGACCTTCAGAAGATCGATGGAAAGGAGAACCTAGCCGACCCCTTCACTAACGCCCTAGTAATTAAGGAGTTTGACAACCATTAGTCGAAGATGGGTATTAGATACTGTGCCAAGTGGCTTTAGGATAAGTGAAAATTTTTTGAAATTATGTTCTAAAGCCAATCGTCTATCTGTTGATGGTTGAGATATTATAATTAATTTATTAATTAATAAAAAATATTTTAACATCTTTTTTCATCACAAGTTTACATCTTTTAATGAACTCCATTATTGTGATGAAGTCCTTAGGACTATTTAGTTTTGATAAAGAGAGGATTTATTGATTAGTCCTTAAATTTGCTCACGATCAAATGATAGGCTGTTAATTAGGATGATAGCATCTATCGAGCATAGATTGCTATATGCCATATAGGTTGGTTGTCCTCTTAACCAAGGTGTGTGAAGATACTGGTATGGCATATAGGTAAGATGTATGGGTACATCATCATTGAACGTGACCAACTCTAGAGCATTCTACTATCAAGAATGTCTTTGATGGGATATAGGTATAAGTACCCTTAGACCTGGGATCACCTTAGTGACTTGCAAGCAACTCACTGTGTTTTGGTATCAGACTAACTAAATTTCTAATTCGGTAATGAAAGGCTTTTGGGTACAGTCAAATATTTGTGAAGTCAGAGTGTGATCAAGATGGAATTGACCACTCCTAGAGTTGGAGAAGAATGTATCACTATATTTCAATATAGCAAAACCTTGGCCAAGGTAATCCATCAAATGGATTTGGTATTTTGAAATACAATATGGACAACCTGATTAGAGTTGATAGTTGAACTCTGATGTGTCCTATGAGCATTGTGGTCAAGGAGATGAATTATATGGAAACTATATCCGCATGAATTCTAAGGATGGTGTTCTACACCTTCAACCTATCCGATCGTCGGATATTATTGCTAGATGGTCACTTCGATTGATAAAAAAAATTATTTTTATGCTATCAGCTTAGGTTCAAATCTATGAGGTCACACACATTAGAGCTTACAATATGATCGGATGGTTGATCAACGATTAAGAATCATTCTAGAGTTAAACAATCAATACGATTGGTGTTTAACCTAGTGCAAGTATTGTAGGAGGATCGATTAGTAATTAGATTACTAATTAACTTAATTTGATTAAACCAATAGGTTGAGATTAAGTCTAATTAAATATGATTTAATTAGATTTAGTTTGGACTTGATTGGATTAAGTTCAATTGGTTTATTAGATAAGCCAAGTGCAAGGAAGAACTAGTCCTAGTCTAACTAGGACTCAGATTAACCCAATTTTTTAATTTGATTAAAAAATAAATTAGAATTAAATCTAATTTAATCTGATTTAATTAAGTTCTTAAATGAGCTAGGGCATTATTTAATTGGGTTGGTTTAATCTTGATTTTATTTGGTTAAAAGATCTTATTTGACCAAGTCAAAATAAGAGTCCTAATGTGACTAGGACTCCCTATCTCCTTGAGCCACCTTGGTCCCAATGCCCCTCATACCTATTTTTTAGATATTTTTCATGGAAAATCCCTTTCTTCCTGATTTCCATGCCCCCTCTCTCCCTCTACATTATATTTGGAAGTTAGGTGGAAGACCAAATCAAAGGAGGAATTGGTTTTTCTTAGGATTCTATGAGATAGAATCCTTATTGACCAAAACATCTTCACTTGAGTGCCACCCTCTCTTTTAATTAATTTTGCTTTTATTTCATGAAAATAATCTTCTTTTTTTTGCACCCTCCCTTGCTGGTCCACGCCAAAAATTGTGGAGGAGGCACCCAAGAGTTGGGCGCCCCAACAACTTCCCACGTTTGGATATTGCTAGTCTAGGAATTTAACCTAACTTGGACTCTTCTTTTCTCCTATTTATTAGATGAATTTTATTCTAATTTTTTTCTAAAATATAGAGCTTTAAGAGAGGTTTGTGGTGTGCAAAAATCAAAGGAAGAAGATTCTTGGGCGTGGGGGTTCCATAGGCACTAACTACGAATCTAGGTGAGAGAAAAGAGAAGAAGAAGAGGGTCTTCTTCTAAGGCTATTTTATTTTCAATCTCTCCTCCTTTCTTTTGAGTTTTTTTGAGAGAGTCTCCAATCAACAGACTCTTATCTTCCTTCTCATATTTTGGAGAGTCTAAATTTTAAAGAAGAGAGCATCGGATCGATCATCGAAGAAGGATCAGCACAGTACTAGCATGCTATGCTGATTTCCTACATCGGACTTCAGATCAGAGATTGTAGGCTCGTGTGGATGACTCCTAGAGGCCGGACATGTGTGTGGCTCATGACTTCATCCTCAAGCCTAGATTAGCAAGTTAGAATATCTAAACTTGCTCAAGTAATAGATCTGATCTATAAACTTCATACTTGTATTTGATGCAGTGTAGATCTAGGTTGATTTGATCAACCTTTTTCTTTCTTATTTAATTTTAATTTTGGATTTAATATCATGCCTTAATCATGTAATAGATCTGAGATCTAGGTATTAAAATGATTATTTAAATAAATTTTAGATTGATTTATGTCTTTCGCTGTAAGATCTTGAAAAAGTTTCAAGATCTACCTGTGAAACCCAAGATATGGTTCCTTCAAGACCTTTGCACGATTGAAATAAAAAATAATTATTTTTTTTTTAAAAAGATATTTTTCAATTTTTATTTCTTGCTTTAAATTTTTTATGGCTTTCTAGTTAGATAACCTTATTTGCATAATTAAATAATTATTTTATTTTGCATAACTAATTTACTGCTTTTTAATCTTAAGGATTTTTTGCTTTCTATAATTTAGATTAATTTATTGCTTTCTATATAGTCTAGTGATTTATTGCTTTTTAAATTTAATTATTTAAATTTATTTTCTTACAAAATTAAAAAAAATTAAAAAAATAAAAGATAAAATTATAAATTTTAAAAAAAAGCCACTGACATTTCATAACATTTAACTAAGATAGCATAACCTCAAATATAAAATTTTTAACTTGATTGGATATCTTGTTTTTTTGTATAGCATCTCTATAATTAACTTTAAGTGCACAACCCATTAACTAAGATAAGATGGAGATTTGATCATCCTTCCTTAGCCCATAAATCACTTTCTTGCATTTACATAACCTAGACCTTAATCTAAAATTAGTTTGACGTTGACCCCTAAGAATTTCGAGCTTAATAGAACAAGTGATCCTGAGAGTTGGACTAGATTAGACTTGGTCAGCTAGCTGGTGTCTAGGCAAGTAGTTTATGGGATGACTAGATCCCAAGAATGATGGTTTATAATTGATTCCGTTTGCTGATCTGGCTAATTTAATTGGTATCTAAGAAAAGTAATGGGAGGACTCCAACCAACCTTACACTTATCTGGCCAGTTGGTTGGTCAAGCTTTGACTTGGAGGGCTTCAAGGCTAACATAGAATAGTTAGGAGCTATCTAGAACTAGGATTACCTTAGGATAGAGAGTCCATTGGATGTTAACTTGATTGCAATTAAAATCTAACTATAACTAATTCTTCTTTTTCCTCTTAGTTTTAGGACTCCTTAAGTTTTCTTCTTTAGAACTTTTTTCTCTCTTTCTTTCCCTCTTCTCTCCTTCATTTTTTTAAAAAAAAAATCCTTAATAGACTAGGATAGACTTGCATAGACCTTTTAGTTGTATGTTAGATCGACGATCGTTAAAACCCGACTTGCAACCACTAGACAATAGAAAAGACCCTTAGGACTATCCAAGCTAAAAACATGGCTACACCTGGTGAGGCTAACCCTCCACGCCCATTGAGAGAATATTTCACTCCGTTCTCATATACCTAATGTCCATGCATTCAAGCACCTCTAATAGAAGCTACCCAGTATGAGATTAAGTCCAGCATTATTCAAATGTTGCCATCATTCTATGGACTTAGTAATGAGGACCCATATAAACACTTGGATGAATTTCTTGAGATTTGTTCCACGGTAAAATTTCAAAACTTCTTCGATGATGCCCTTAGGTTGACACTATTCCCTTTCTCACTTAATGACAAAGCCAAGCATTGGTTAAACTCCTTAGATTCTATAACCATTTCAACTTGAGACTATCTTCAAAGAGAATTTCTCAATAAATACTTTTCAGTTGAAAAAATAAATCAAATTAGAAAAGCCATCACTAGTTTTTCCCAATTGGATGGTGAACTTTTTCATGAGACATGGGAAAGGTTAAAGGATCTCATTCATAAATGTCCACACCACACCGTCCCCAAATGGAAACTTGTTCAGTGTTTCTATGATGGTCTCTCGGAGAAACATCGATAAATGATTGATGCATCATGCGGTGGGACATTTATGCTAAAGAGTGAGGATGAAGCTTAGCAGCTCTTTGAAACACTTAGTGAGAACTCCTTACATCACATATCTGCCACCTCTAGAGGACAACCAATGCTTCAACAAAAAAAAAGTGAAATTTATTAGATTGGAAATGTTATGGATATCCACAATAAGGTAGATGATCTATCCCAAAAATTAGACCATCTTCTGAAAACTAGACAATCCCCGATTCCACCTAACCCAGTCCAAGAAGTTTGTGCATTGTGTGCAAGTTCGAACCACTTTGTTAGTGAATGCCCAGCTGCACCTCAATTTTCTGAATTTATGCATGAGCAGGTCCAGCAAGCCCAAGTTCAACAAGCTCATAGATCAGAAAATGATCCATATTTGAATACTTATAATCCGAGCTAGAGAAACCATCCAAATTTTTCCTGAAAACCACAACCAGTGGCTGGTCCTGTTGTTCCTCGATCTCAATATCAAGACCCAACATATAGGCATGGACCATACCATCAGTTTCAAAATGCTCCTCAATCGTCTACCACTGGTCATAGCTCAGCTTTTGAGGACAAAGTTCTAAAAGCATTAGAATTATTTGAAGTCAACACTCAGACCCTTAACTCCCACATGCAATCCATTGCTAAGCTAGAGATCCAAATAGGTCAACTAGCAACTGCATTCAGTAGGAGAGAAGGAGAAAAATTACCTAATCAATCCGAGAGCAATCCAAGAGGACAATTCATCGTTGAGAGCTCTAATACCCTAGAAACCTTTCCTGAATATGCCAAATCAATAATGACTCTTAGAAGTGGAAAGATCATTGAACATACTAGTAAAACCAATGAGACCAACCGCAAACCTCTACCCAAATCCAAATCATCCAAAAACAAGGAGGACCCAAAAATAGAGAATGAACCAATTGCACCGGAATCATCTTACTTGCCTAAAGCCCCATTTTTGGATGTCCTAAAAGCCCCTATTCCTGTAGATAAGAAGGAAGGAAGACTCGACGAGATGTTAGAATTGTTTAAGCAAGTCCAAATTAATCTCCCCCTTCTAGACACAATCAAATAGGTCCCTGCTTTTGTTAAATTCTTGAAGGATTTATGCACCTAGAAATGAAAATCTAGATCATAAATCCCAAAAAAATATGCCTCATCGAACATGCTAGTTCTGTCTTCCAACATGCAACCCCTCCAAACCTTAAGAACCCAGGAGCCCCCATCATTTCTTGTGTTATAGAAGATTTCCATATCAAAAAAGCTCTTCTGGACTTAGGGGCAAGTGTGAATCTTTTACCTAGTTCAGTGTATGAACTTTTTGGATTTGAAGAATTGAAACCCACATCGGTCACACTACAGTTAGTCAATAGATCAATTAAGGAATCACGTGGGATGCTTGAGGATGTCATGATTAAGGTTGATTAGTTCTATTTTTCAGTTGATTTTCTAGTTCTCGATATGGAACTTAGTGGCAATCCAAGATAAATTTCCATTATCTTAGGATGACCCTTTCTAGCTACGGCAAATGCATGCATCAATTATAGGATAGGGGTTATGGATGTATCATTTGGAAATAAAAAACTAAGACCAAATGTGTTTGGTGCTTCCCAAGGATCATCAATGGATAGTTGCTTTGTAGTAGATACACTAGAGGACATTATAGAAAATGCAACACCCATAATTTTAGCACCATATCCCTTAGATACCTACTTGGATTACTTTGGAGTGCATGACTTTGACATAGAGGGATATATTAAAGAAGTTAACACCCTATTAGATACACCCTATAATAAAACCACTCCTCCATGGACAATTAAGTATGAGCCATTGCCCATATTAGCTAGTACACCAATAGCCCCATCTTTAGAATCACCATCTATGCTAGAATTGAAACCCCTTCCTGCCACGCTCAAGTATGTATTTCTAGGACCCAATGACACCCTTCTAGTGATCATTGCATCAAACTTGACCCCGAGCTAGGAAGCACAATTGGCTGGTCTTCTGAAGGAACACAAAGAGGCTATCGGTTGGTCCATTGCCGATTTAAAAGGAATTGACTCCTTCATCTGCATGCACCATATTCATTTCGAGGCTGATGCCAAACCTTATCGAGACATGCAGAGGAGATTGAACCCAAACATGTGAGAAGTAGTAAAGAAAAAGGTGATAAAGTGGTTAGATGCTGGAATCATCTACCCTATATCCGATAGTAAATGGATTAGTCGCACTCAAGTAGTACCTAAGAAATCAGGTATTACTGTGGTTAAGAATGAAGAAAGTGAACTACTTTTCACTCGCATATCATCTGGATGGCGAGTATGCATAGATTATAGAAAACTAAATGTTGTTACTAGGAAGGACCATTTTTCATTGCCCTTCATCGGCCAAATCTTAGAACAGTTAGTAGGATAAAGTTTCTTCTATTTTCTTGATGGTTATTCAGGGTACAATCAAGTACCTATATTTTCAGATGACTAAGAAAAAACTACCTTCACCTGCCCCTATGGCACCTTCGCTTTTCGACGTATGCCATTCAGGCTCTACAATGCACCTGCTACATTTCAACGGTGCAAACTGGCCATTTTTTTGGATATGGTGGACAAATGTCTCGATGCTTTTATGGATGATTTTTCTGTGTTAGGAACCACCTTTGAGGATTATCTCCATAATCTTTCTAAAGTTCTTAGATGGTGTATGGAGATGAATCTCGTCCTAAGTTGGAAAAAGAGCCGTTTCATGGTGCGGGAAGGAATTGTATCAGGACATATTGTTTTCGAAAGAGGGATCAAAATAGACAAAGCCAAAGTTGAGGTCATTTCTAAACTACCACCTCCCACTTTGGTTTGACAAATACGATCCTTCTTAGGTCACGCCGGATTTTATAGACGTTCATCAAAGACTTCAACAAGATTTCAAGACCCTTGTGCAATCTATTAGCCAAGGACACACCATTTATCTTTGATGAAGACTGCTTGAAAACATTCAATACATTACAAACAACCCTGACAACAGCACCTATAACAAATCCCCCTGACTGGTCCATTTCATTTGAGATTATGTGTGACACCTCTGACTTTGCAATAGATGCCATCTTAGGCCAAAAAACCAATAAAGAGCCACATGTGATCTATTATGCTAGCAAGACTCTTTTTGATGCCCAATTAAACTACACCATAATAGAAAAAGAGCTACTAGCGGTAGTGTTCGCCCTTGAAAAATTTTGCTCATATCTGTTGAAGGAAAAAATTCTATTTCTCGGATCAGGTTCGTTTAAATCTGATTTGACCAAGAGAAATGTTTTAAAATTTTTTTTCTTAGATCTAAATCAAATCTAATACTTTTTAGATCTAATTTGATGGATCTAATAAAATAAAATAAATTAAATTAAATTATATTTAATTTATATCTTGTTCTTGGGTAAGCTTATTATCCTATGATGATCCTGCTGATTGTCTGAGGTTTTGGATATAGCCACACAATCGCTTGGTCTCTACCGGTATCCACTCAGATAGGATTTGGATATCTTCTCCTTCTCAATCTTTTCTCCAAAGATCAGATCTGGATCTAATCTTGAAGGCCTTCAAAATAACTTTGAAGATCCGATGTCGTCTCTTGCAATGGTGCCGCCTTCTTCTTTTCTTGTCGTCTTTCTCTTGTCTGGATTGCACCAAACTGAAGCCCAAAGCCCCTTGGGCATGGAGAGGAGAGAGAGGATCAGAGGTAGGCATGGAGGATAGAGGGAGATGGCTATGTGGCATGGGCAAGGGGAGAACCTCTCAAAAACTAGGCATAGATAGGATTTATATAGACCCTACTGCACCATGCAGTGCCACATTATCCCAGCCAATCATGTCTCTTCATGCAATCAGATTTAAATTTGATTACTGGGATGACATCACTCGATTCAATCAGATGAGAGCTTCTCTCAAACATCCTTAGGTGGTGCCAAGATTAGTCAAAGTAGAGTCTTTGGCGCCACCTAGTTTGATGGCATGAAGCAACCTAGAGTCCCATCTGTATGGGACTCCAAGCATCATTATCCTTTGGCGCATGCCTTCCTAGGCATGCACCCCCTCCTTTCCTCTTTCTAGTAGAGAGACAAACCCCTATCTTCTCTCCTATGGGTGCATGACACATGGGTAGATGTCGAAGTATCAAAGATCAATATTTGACTAAAGTCAAAAGACAAGAATTAGTAGGTGACGAAAAATGGTAGGTATTGTCTCAAATTTATCTCATAAATTAAGACAATCCTTTTCTAACCTAGACAAGCTCCAGTCAGACCAAGTAAAGGTATCTAAGTTAGCCCAATCACATTTGGCTTAGTCAAGACAACATTTGATGATTGTTGAAGGAGAACATTAGGCTCAATCGTGTGCTAGCATGATTTCCTTGAACCTAATTGAATCTAATTCAAATCAATTGAATTGGATTAGTCCAATTGATGATATCTAAATCCAAACCCTTATTTGTGTGATCCAGTTAGGTTCAGTTTCATATGGTAATGAGATATGTCATGATCTCTATCATCGACATCATCAAAACACCTTTCGATGCATCAGAACTTTTTCTAATTCAGACAACTAGAATGATCGATCGTCCAAATCATTCTAATTGCTTCCAAAATCCACCAGTAACACCTAGTAGTATATGGTGGTAACCCATCAGAACTAAAAATGATCCTCTTGGTACAGTTACATGTGTGATTAAGTTCTTCTATCTTGAGCCCAATCGGATTAGGGTTAAGGTGAACTCGTCAAACCCTAATTTCTGTCATATGAATTAATCATTCGATTCAAATCCGATGTGAAAATCTTAATAGAAACTCTTTCTATTATTTCACTCTACCATGGCCATGGGCTTTATGGATTTGATTCTTGTGATCATCATAGGGCTACTCCTCATCTACCGAGGTAGATAGATTTTCCCTTGGTGCAATCCAATTCCTACAATGAACATGCTATAGCCAATATACACCTCAGAATTTCGAATGGCTAGGAGATCAAGTAATGGTATAGTCAAACTATAGCACCCATAAGGTGAACTGTCGATGCACCTCAGATCAAAGAACTAGACAAACCACTGCAGCTTCGAGCTAGTTATTGATGAGAAGGTAGACTTCCTAATGACTACTCGAGGTGATCACGCTCAGTACCCTCATTCTTTAACGAGTATCTATATTCTCGCTCTGATGTCCCTATACCATAGACTCGAGACTCATCTACTATAAAGAAATGATTGGACACTAACCTTCTGGATCAATCACCATCCTCATGATGATCCTACAGTCAGGAGCATTTTATGAGTTAATAATGAAAATTCTTGTCTAGAATTTTCAACTTGTGAAAATATGAACTATCATTACCATTAACTAAAGAAATATGTCACAGACACTAAATACACATTGTGATAGAAAATAATCTATTTTATTATTTATAGTCAAAATTATAATTTTGCTCTTAGAAGGTATAATAAGTGTCAGCCAATTCTGGCTTCTAAGGTAAACATATCTAACGAACTCCCACTTAGCCTAAAGCTAATTAGCTACAATTCTAAGTCCCATCTACTCAAGGTGGGCTTCGATCTTCTGCTGGCCCAATGGCTTTGTGAGTGGGTCCACCGCATTGTCTGTGGAGTCGACTCTCTTGATCTCGACGTAATCTTTCTCAAGGTAATCATGGATGAGGTGGTATCGCCACTCGATGTGCTTGGATTTTTGATGAGACCTCGACTCCTTAGCAAAGGTTATGGCACCATTGTTATCGCAGTATAAAGAAATGGCATTTGATGGCATCACTCCGATCTCTATGGCAAATTTTTTGTACCAGAATGCCTCCTTCGTAGCTTCTGATGTAGCGATGTACTCTACTTCCATGATGGAATCTACTATTACTGTCTGCTTGAAACTCTTCCAACTGATAGTACCACCATTACATACAAATGGACTCCCTGATGTCGACTTTCGATCATCTACATCAGACATAAAATCTGAGTCTGTATACCCCTGAACTTGGAGTTCTCCATTACCAAAAATCAACAACATATCCTTAGTTCTTCTCAAGTACTTAGGGATACATTTCACAGAAGTTCAGTGTTCTTCATCTGGATTCGACTGATATCTGCTCGTGATACTCACAGCATGGGCTATATCAGGTCGTGTACATAACATGGCATACATGAGGCTCCCTATTGCTGAAGCATAAGGGATCTTGCTCATGCGTTCTATCTCCTCAAGTGTGCTAGGGCACATCTTCTTGGAAAGATGAATGCCATATTTGAAGGGTACCAAACCCCTCTTTGAGTCTTCCATGCTAAACCTCTTTAGCACTTCCTCTATATACATCTTCTGTGAAAGTCCTAGCATCCTATTTGGTATATCTCTATAGACCTTAATTCCTAGAATAAAGGATGCTTCTCCTAGATCATTCATGGAGAATTCTTTGGATAACCACATTTTAACTATGGTCAACATGGGAATATCATTCCCAATAAGGAGGATATCATCCACGTACAATACGAGAAAGATAATAGCACTCCCACTGACCTTTTTGAAGATACATGGTTCCTCCTCATTCTTGATGAAATCAAATAATTTGATCACATCTTTAAAACGAGTATTCCAGCTTTGAGATGCTTGCTTAAGTCCATATATGGACCTTTGTAGCTTGCATACCTTGTGATCAGCGTCACTGGATGTGAAACCTAGCAACTATTCCATGTAGATATCTTTCTAAAGGTATCCATTTAAGAATGCCATTTTCACATCCATTTGCCATATTTCATAATTAAAATAGGCTACAATAGCAAGCAATGTGTGGATGAATTTTAGCATAGCTACTGGTGAAAAGGTATCCTAACAGTCAATGCCCTCGCATTGACTATATCCTTTTGCCACTAATCTAGCTTTGAATGTCTCTATATTTCCATCTGCACCAATCTTTCTCTTAGAGATCCATTTACATCCAATAGGTACTATACCTTCTGATGGATCTACCAAGGTCTAGACTTGGTTTGAGTGCATCGAGTCAATTTTTTGACTTCATTGCCTCTAATCATTTCTTAAAGTCGATATTTGATATTGCCTCATCATAGGTTTTGGGATCATCACCATAAATCCCATTACCTACAAGGAATATTTTCTCTATTTTCTTTAAAATAGTACCTAAGTACCTCTCAGGAGGATGGAAAATCCTTTTCGATCTACGAGATGGAGGAGGTAGTGATTGTATTGGCTCAACCTGATTTGGTTCCTTTTGATCCTTAGCTCATTTTTCTTGTGAGACTTTCTTCTCAAGCTTGATCTATTTTCCAATGCCGCCATCTTGATTAAACTATTTTTCAAGAAAGATGGCATGTCGACTCACAATCATATTGTGATCTTCTGGAATATAGAAATAATATCCTAATGACTCTTTAGGATAACCTATAAATCGAGCTCTAAAGGATCTAAAGTCTAACTTATCCGCTTGTTGTCTTTTGATATGAGCCAGACAATCCCAAATTCTGAGATGACTCAGATTTGATTTCTTACTATACCATATCTCATACGGTATGGTAGGAACGATTTTAGAAGGAACCCTATTTAGTAAGTATATTGCAGTTAACAGACTATATCCCCAAAGAAAATCAGGAAGGTCTGTGAAGCTCATCATGGATCGGACCATATCTAATAGGGTCCGGTTGCTCCATTTTGAAATCCCATTGTGTTGAGATATTCTAGGTGGAGTCCATTAAAAGATTATGCCATTTTATTTGAGATAGTCAAGGAATTCCCAGCTAAGGTATTCACCTCCTTGATCTGGTCAAAGAATCTTAATGAATTTTTTAATTTGCTTTTCTACTTCATGTTTGAATTTTTTGAACTTTTTAAAAGCTTCAGACTTGTATCTCATAAGATACACATACACATACCAAAATAAATCATCGATAAAGATTATGAAGTAAATAAAGTTGCCTCTAGCTGGCACATCAAATGGACCGCATACATCAGTATGCACTAGGGCAAGAAGATCCATGACCCTTTCCCCATGTCCAATAAAAAGGAGCTTAGTCATTTTGCTATGAAGATAAGATTCATAAATTGGATATGACTCGAAAGTCAACAGACTCAATAGCCTGATTTTCTCTAAGTTGTTAACCATATTTTTTGCTATATGACCTAGTCTTAGGTGCCACAGATATCTATCATTTGGACTATCCCTAGGTTATTTTGATTTTATGGCATTCACATTTTTCTCGATATTAAAAATAGATACATCAATATGTAACTAGTAAAGATCGTTAATAAGAAAACCACTTACAATTTTATTTTTTTTATAAAGAATATTATAATGATCCTTAAGAAAACTAATTACATAGCCTTCTAGTGCTAAGCATCAAACAAAAATTAAATTCCTGATTACTACAGGCACATAATAACAGTCCTTTAATACTAAGTTTAAACCAGATGGTAGTCGAAGAAGATATGTTCTCATGGCCACAGCAGCAATCCTTGCTCCATTTTCAATGCATAGGATCATCTCACCATCCCTCAGCCTCCTGCTATCCTCAAGATCCTGCATGAAAGTGCACAAATGAGCACTAGAACCAAAGTCAAGCACCCAACTGGATATAGAAGAAATGGTAAGGTTAGACTTAATAACGAGCATACCTCCAGAAGGACCTACCTCCTTCTTATTCTTTAGGGTGGCCAGGTAAGTAGGGCAGTTTCGCTTTCAGTGGCCGTCATTGTTGTAATGAAAATACTTTCTTTTGTTAGCGGCCTTCTTCTTCAGCTCTGCCTTTTTCTTCTTTCCTCCTTCCACCTTCTGCTTTTTCACAAACTTCTTCTTTTCAAAAGACTTTTTCTTGAAAAAAGTCCATTTCATAGCAAGCATTGAGCCTTTAGAACCTTTCATGGAAAGCTCAGCAGTAACCAGCATGTTCATAAGCTTGGCCAAAGAATTTTGAAGTTTATGCATGTGGTAGTTCATGATGAACTACCCATATGCATCAGTCAAAGATTGTAGAATTATATCATCCTACAAATCTAGATCCAACTTCACTCCGAGCTTCTCAAGCTCTTCCAAATTCTTGATCATCATCAGATAATGATCTTGGACTGACTGCCCATCATGCATTTTAGCCTTGAATAGTCATTTAGTGACTTGATACTTGGCTGCGTGACTCTATTCACCAAACATCTCTTATAGGTGAGCCAACATTTGGTGAGCAGTCCTGATATCTTCATGTTAGCATTGAAGATCATCAGACATTAAGCCCAACATGTAGTATTTGGCCTTGTTATCTTTGTCCATCCACTTACCAAGAGATTCTCTCTGTTCAGTGGATGGACGAGCTGGTAAGGTGGGGGGTTCCTAGTCCAATACATGAGTTAACTTCTCAATACCCAAAATGATTTTGATGTTCTGAAGCCAATCTTTGTAATTTGGTCCAGTCAGTCTATGGGTGTTCAGGATACATGCTAGTGGGTTGGATGCAGACATTTTTCTGTAGAGAGTCAAAGTTTCTAGTTAGATATTATAATTAAGGTTTGACCAATTTATTTAAAGATTTTATTTTTAAATAAATTAGCTTCCACTATTTTTTTGGATCCCTAATCTCTGTAGAGATTCGAAAATTTCCATGATTAATGATTTCTAATGGATGGTGCAATCCCACCAACTAACTCATCATCTCACGTAAAAGTTATTGATGATGGGTTAGCCAATGAGTGAACAACTCTTGTTCAATGATTCTCTAATCATGGTGCACCCAAACTTGGTCTTTAATTCATGAATCTCACCATGCCTGAAATATTAATCCACTCCTTAGTTAAGTCAAACTCACCATTTGCATAGATTGGATTCTTAATTGAATCTCTCATTGTATCCAAAATATTGAGTCCAATCCATCCTCCAGCCCGTAGCATCCAATGCCTAATAGACATGGTTGCATCTTTTCGATGCAACTGAACCACTGTAATCGATCAAGAACAATCAACCTCAAAAAGGACCCGCACATCTACAATGGTGGAAGACCTTAAACTTAATCTTTTCTTAGGAAGATTTGATTTAGATCTCATTAAACTAGACATAACATAGTCATAACCATTATGACTAACCTAGTGGCATGGGTTAGCTCGGATTATTGGCCACCTCAAATCAGGACTGAGCCAACAAATCTGGCTAGGTAAGTAAGACCAGTGGAAGGGATATGCCATTAACTCAAGAATGCATTCGAGTTGTCGAGTAGCTCCCAATTAAAAATTAGTCGATTGTATCTGTCAAACTTACCTTAGACACCAAATTGTTGAGCTAGAACCAATTGGGTTAGCCTACAATCCAGACTATAACCACTGAGCCTAATTAGATCTTTAGCTTGATCGATCACTCACGTGACTTGTTCTTGACCCAGACTTAATCCTATTAGGCTGGTCAATTTAAGCACTCTTGATTCCATCTAACCAACTCTTGATTCAGTTTGATCAACCGCTTAGACCTAATTAAGCTATCCCTGTCCGAACACAATTTATGAATATATCTTAAATCTAAAAATTCTTAACTTTTAGACTTAATATATTTTATAATCTTAATTTTTAATTAAGTTTAGGGTTCACAATAAAATATGTAAATAAAATCCTAGGGTTTTAGGATCTAGAATTTTGCAGAAAATAAGTTTTTAAATTTTTGATTAAGGACGAATGCACAGCACCCCTACACATCATAAGAACATCCGATTGAATGGAAGGAGAGGATATTTAAATCCTACTTTATTCTTATAATCGGATAACCAAGGGAAATATCTTAATCAGAAATATGAAAACTATAAAACTAATTAGATCATATATCTCATATATAAAATTGATCTAACTTTAAACATGTTTTGCATACATCTCATGAATTATATCATGCATATTTCAGATCTAAATTATCTCATAATCATCTAAAAAATAAATTTAAATTGATCATATCAAAATAAATTCTATTCTAGATAATTATGTAGAACTATTCAACTACTAGTCTAAATATGCATTCATCATATCTCATATGAATCAAAAATTAAATAATTTTATTTTTTATTTTTTAGATCTTATTATAATATTTATAATATTAAAAAATAGTAAATAAATAGATCTAAAAATTATAACTTAATCAAATTAAATTATGATCATGCAAGACTATATATAGAATAATTCTATTCTACAACTAGTCATGCATCTTATACAACTTAGATCTTAATTATTTAATTTCTAATTTTATTAATTTCAGATCTAATCACATCTCATGTGACATCTAAAATCATCTAATTAAAAGATTAAAAATAAATTAAAATTAGATCTAAATAATTTATGGGAACCTGGCTTTGATACTAGTTGAAGAGAAAAATCCTATTTTTTGGGTCAGGTTCGTTCCAATCTGATTTGATCAAGAGAAATATTTAAAAAAAATTTCTCTTAGATATAAATTAAATTTGATACTTTTTAGATCTAATTTGATGGATCTAATAAAAAATAAATTAAATTAAATTAGATTTAATTTATACCTTGTTCTTGGATAATCTTATTATCCTGTGATGATCTTGCTGATTGCCTGAGGTTCTGGATGTAGCCACGCAATCGCCTGGCCTCTACTGGTATCCACTCAGGCAAGATTTGGATATCTTCTCCTTCTCAATTTTTTTTCTAAAGATTAGATTTAAATCTGATCTTGAAGATCTTCAAAATATTTTTTGAAGATCCGATGTCATCTCTTGCAGTAGTACTATCTTCTTCCTTTCTTGTCGCCTTTCTCTTGCCTGGATCGCACCAAACTGAAGCCCAAAGCCCCTTGGGCATGGAGAGGAGAGAGAGGATCAGAGGTAGGTATGGAGGATAGAGGGAGATGGCTATGTGGCATGGGCAAGGAGAGAACCTCTCAAAAATTAGGTGCAGATAGGGTTTATATAGACCCTACTGCGCCATGCAGTGCCACATCATCCCGACCAATCACGTCTCTTCGTGCAATCAAATCTAAATCTGATTGATGGGATGATATTATCTGATCCAATCAGATGAGATCCCCTCTAAAACACCCTTAGGTGGTGCCATGACTGGTCAAAGTAGAGTCTTTGGCGCAACCTAGTTTGATGGCATGAAGCAACCTCGAGTCTCATCTCTATGGGACTCTAGGCATCATTATCCTTGGATGCACGCCTCCCTAGGCATGAGCCCACTCCTTTCCTCTTTCTAGTAAGGGGACAAACCTCTATCTGCTCTCCTATGGGTGCATGATACATGGGCAGATGTCCAAGTGTCAAAGGTCAATATTTGACCAAAGTCAAAAGATAAGAATTAGCAGGTGATGAAAAATGGTAGGTATTGTCTCAAATTTATCTCATAAACTAAGATAATCTTTTTCTAATCTAGACAAGCTCTAGCCAGACCAAGTAAAGGAACCTGAGTTAGCCCAAACACATTTGGCTCAGTCGAGACAACATTTGAGGATTGTTGAAGGAGAATATTAGGCTCAATCGTGTGCTAGCATGATTTTCTTGAATCTAATTGAATCTACTTTAAATCAATTGAATTGGATTAGTCCAATTGATGATATCTAGATTCAAACTCTTGTTTGTGTGATCCAGTTAGGTTCAGTTATGTATGGTAATAAGATAGGTCGTGATCTCTATCATCGACATCATCGAAACACCTTCTGATGGATCAGAACTTTTTCTGATTCAGACAACTAGAATGATCGATCAACCAAATCATTCTAATTGCTCCTAAAATCCATCAGCGACACCTAGCAGTATATGGTGGCAATCCATCAGAACTGAAAATGAACCTCTCGATGTAGTTACATGTGTGATATAGTTCCTCTATCTTGAGCCCTGATCAAATTAGGATTAACGTAAACTCATCAAATCCTAATTTTCATCATATGAATTAATCATTCGATTCAAATCCGATGTGAAAATCTTAATAAAAGCTCTTTCTATTATTTCACTCTGCCATGGCCATAGGCTTTATGGATTTGATTCTCGTGATCATCATAGGACTGCTCCTCATCTATCGAGGTAGATAGATTCCCTCTTGGTGCAAACCAATTCCTACAATGAATATGCTATAGGCAACATACACCTCAAAATTTTGAATGGCTAGGAGATCGAGTTATGGTGTAGTCAAACCATAACACCCACAAGGTAAACTGTCGATGCACCTTAGATAAAAGAACCAGGCACACCACTGCAGCTTCGAGCTAGTCATCGATGAGAAGGTAGACTTCCTAGTGACTGTTCGAGGTGGTTATGCTCAGTGCCCTCATTCTCTAATGAGTACTTATACTCTCATTTCGGTGTCTCTACACCGTAGACTCAAGACTCATCTACTATAAAGAAGCGATTGTACACCAACCTTTTGGATCATTCACCATCCTCATGATGATCCTACAGTCAAGAGCATTTTATGAGTTAATAATGAAAATTCATGTCTTGAATTTTTAACTCTTGAAAATATGAACTATCATTACCACTAACTCAAGGGATGTATCACAGACACTAAATACACATTGTGATATAAAATAATTTGTTTTATTATTTATAGTCAAAATTATAATTTTGCTCTTAGAAGTGTATAATAAGTGTCAGCCTATTCTAGCTTCTAGGGCACACATATCTAACATCTATTAGGGTCTAAGGTTCTAGTTTACTCTGATCATGCGGCTTTAAAATATCTCCTCTCAAATAAAGATACTAAATCATGATTGATCAGATGGATCCTACTTTTTCAAGAATTTGATATGAAAATCCGCAATAAGAAGGATTCCAAAAATGCGGTTGCTGACCACATCTCTAGGATCTTAGTTGAATACACGATAGGCACAGATGAGGTTAAAGAGAAATTCCCTGATGAACAATTTTTCAAAATCTCCTCTAGCCGACCTCCATGGTTTGCGCATATTGTCAATTACTTGGCAACAAGACAAGTACCTTCCCATTGGATAAAATAGGAAAAGGATCAATTTTATTTGCAATTTAAACATTATTTATGGGAGGAACCTAAACTATTCAAATACTGTCCTAACCATGTTATTCGTTGTTGTGTCCCCAAGAGTGAAGTCCAAAGCATTCTCACTTTTTGCCACTCTTCGACATGTGGGGGATATTTTAGTGGAAGAAAAACTATAGCAAAAGTACTGCAGAGTGGGTTTTATTGGCCAACACTTTTCAAGGATGCTCATGAGTTTGGCAGAAGTTGTTTGAGGTGTCAGCAAATGGAAAATTTATCCAAGAAGGATATGATGCTGCTGACCCCCATTTTAGTAGTGGAAATCTTCGATGTTTGGGGGATCAATTTTATGGGACCTTTCCCAGTCTTGTTTGGGTTTGAGTATATTCTGGTGGCAGTTGATTATCTATTAAAATGGGTGGAGGCAATAGCTACACGGACTAATGATAATAATGTTGTAACTAATTTTATCCAACGAAACATCCTTAGTCTATTTGGCTTCTCTAGGGTGATCATTAGTGATGGGGGGACTCACTTTACAAATAGACACTTTGAAGCACTTATGAAAAAATTTAATATTACACACAAAGTTGCCACACCATATCAACCCTAAACTAGTGGTCAGGTAGACGTGTCACATAGGAAGATTAAACATATCTTAGAAAAGATGGTTAGACCTGATAGAAAGGATTGGTCCCTTCGCTTAGATGATGCATTATGGTTTTACCATACAGCTTCCAAAACCCCTATCGGTATGTCACCCTACTGATTAGTTTATGGCAAAGCATGCCATTTGTCGATTGAATTAGAACATCGCGCACTCTGGGCTAATCGAATGTTCAATTTTGACATGAAGAATGCAGGTTTTAATCGAAGGTTGCAACTCAATGAACTGAAAGAACTTTGCAATGATGCATACGAGAGTTCACGAATTTACAAGGCTCGAAACAAAGTATTTCATGACAAATACATCTCTAGAAAATCATTTGAGCTGAATCAAAAGGTATGGCTTTTTAATTCTAGATTACGTCTCTTTCCCAGAAAGCTCCGTTCTCGATGCGATGGACTGTTCATTGTCACACAAATATTCCAACATGGAGCAATCGAAATTCATGACCCCCGGAATGGCAATACATTTAAGGTGAATGGCCAATGTCTGAAGCCATATGTAGATGGAATTGCATATAAAGAATGAATCGACACCATCTACCTATGTGATCCATATTATAATGAATAATAAACTTGACGTTTGGTTGAAGATGTAAAACTTAGCACTTGTTGGGAGGTGTTGGGTGTGAACCCTTTCTTGCCGAAGTTCGATAGGATATCTGGCCTTGAGAAAACTTCGTCCAACGAGGACAGCCATGGCGGACCTTGACCAGTGAAGAGTTTATGCTCAGGCGCCAAGATTGTAGACCTCCAACCTAAATTTATCGACTGATCTTCTTCATCTAAATTCCTAGCTCCTTCAGATATTTTCGAAACCTACAAGGCATTGTAGATTTCGCCCAGACGAACTTGAATAGTGATGACAACCCCTAGGTAGTTAAGTAACAGGTCTAATTATGGCTTGGTTTGGCCAACCTTGGTGCTCTTTGAATCTTTTCTCAATAAAAAATCATCCAAGCTATTCGATATTAGACCAACATCGGATCAACAGAACTCCTCTCCAAACGGGTTCCTACAATATACTAAGGGTGGTATACCTCAGGATTCTTGCATCAAGAGCTCTGAACATGCAAACAAAAGGACCTCATTTCCTTTTTGTCAGCCTCCAGACAGCCTTGCAAGCAGCCAAGCTTCAAAGGAGTAGATAAGCAGCCAAACTTCTCCGCCAACCAAACTCCTTCCAAATTTCTTCCTCAACCAATCCTCTCCACCAATCGAACTCCATCCGGACTACTCCAATGGATCTCCATCTGGATTCTTCCAGTAGATCTCTATCTAGATCCTTCAAGCAGAACCAGTTTTGGATTCCTCTAACAGACTTTCTTCAGGATTTCACCAGCCATAAGACCTCTGAACTCCTTTCGGTTGAACTCCTTGCAGTCATCTAGAAGGGCCTCCACACCTACGCAAATCCAGCTATTTGCATAGCATGAATCCACTTACACATAGATGACCTTGAAGGAGTTCAAACTCCTCTGAAATTAATAAAACATGAAGCTCTTCACCACCCGCACCTACCTCCACCGAACTTTAACTATTAATTCCCAATAGACTGGCGTGTCATGACAACAAACACCACTCTTGACGTGTGCTAATCTATAGCTATGGCAAGTTTACCAGTCGATCAAGTAATAAAGTAAATAAGTAAAGTATCGTCTCTAGAGGATTGAAAAATAAGTACTGAAAAGCTTTTTTCTATGCTTTATTTAGAAGATTGATTTATAAGAATAAAAAATTAAAGAATAAAATAAAAAAATAATTAAAAATTTTAAGAAAATAGAGAGAGTATAATTATTAAGATTTTAAACTTAAGAGCAATGAGTTACTAAGGCAATCGGTTCACCAACTCAGTCAATATAATATTCAAATTATTAGATTAATTTTATTTCATATGACGGTGGAGTCTCCTAGTTTATTCACTATCCTTTGCTCCAAGTGTAGCAAAACTATCAATATTTATTAATTATCCTTCGGTTCAGGTGTAATTTAAATAAATATTAATGCATTAAGTTTTGTGAAATCTTCTAATTAAAATATGCAGCATCCAAAGCACACTAAAATTCTCGCATGTATATGAATTCTAATTTGATTCATAATACAAGGTATATAATCAAGAAGCAATAACATAGATGTACTTGGTCCATAACATCTATATTCATTAGATCAATTAGAAGATAGCCAATAATCTAAAACCATTAAGATCAGATTTATATGCTCCGCATGAATAAAATTTAAAATTAAAAATAAATCATACTGAATATTATATTAAAAGAGTGGCTGCACCTTAGCCTTAGTACAAAAAAATTTAGTTCATGATAATAAGTTCAAAAATAATAAATAAAATAAAAAGCATGAGGAAATTAGACTATTTAATTACTGAAATTGGTTGTCCATTGCTCTTGGTGTGGAAAACTCGATGAAGAAGAAGAGAAGCTTCTTAATCGATGTCTTGATTATCAGAAAAAGAAAAGAAAAAAAAATATAAAAATCCTTTCTCTTCTTTCTCTCAAAACTCTCTGAACTCTTTTTTTTTCCAAGGCTCTCTCTTAAAACTCTCTTCCCAAAATCCTCTATATTTTTTCTATCTTTACCTCTTCTTTTCTTCGACAACAGCAGGCCTTTAAATAATCTGGGTGGTCTTCAATCGAAATCCCATTGAAATAAGATTTAAAACTCTTAAAATAACTCAAAAAGAGCTCTGGATTAATCCTAACCATTGGATGCTGATCAAATGGTCCAAAAATCACTCAAAAATTATTTTAAAATCCTAAATCATGTCAAAATTCATTTGGACCATTGGATTGGCCTTAAAGATTGAATCTCGATCGTTAGATCATGCATAGGAGAGCTTTGGATTCTTAGTTAAAAGTCGGGATGAATCTCAACCATTGGATCTCGATCAGAAGATGCTTCCGTCATTCATCAGTGCACAACTATCAGCCGTTTGATCAAATTCCAGTGAAAGGCATCCATCGAATTAGGTAGAATTTTTAGATTGCCCTCTATAGACCATGCACGAGTCCGGTGTTGCCTGGACCACCGCTTTCTTCAGCCAATCAGAGCGCACTTCTTCCTATGAAATCTCCAAAATGCCCTTCATAATAGTCCACCATGTGCCGCAAAAAATGCTGATGTTAGCGCTGCATAAGCATAGCATCAGCGGATCGGTCGGTCTGAGTGCAGTCGAATCAGGTGGTCTGCTGAGCCAATTTTTCTGAACCAATTTGAACTGGACCGGCTTCTTTTTTTTTTAATTTTCTTTGAAATTCAATTCCAAGCTAATTTGAAGTTCATTTTGCTTGAAATTTATTTCATCTGAATCAAAAAAATAAGATCTTCATATTGGTGCCTTCTTTTCTATATAAGATTAACAAAAATATCAATTTCTAAAAATAGATTAATTTATTTTATAATTTAATACTTTTATTAGTATATTTTTATCACTTATCATACCCTCCAATTTAGTCTTTGCTAGTCTCTTAGCAATGTTTTATTTAATACCATATTTCAATAAGATTATCCATCAAAAAGATAAAATCTAGATTTAAAGGTCAAAAAGTTTAGAAAATATTATTAACTAAGAATTGAGCTTCATAAGCAAATTTTTCAGTCAATACAATTAAAAACTTTCTTAGAGTACATCAAAGATCTACAGCACTTGTGTTCATGATGACTAACTTTAGCATTTCAGTGTTAAATTAAAGGATAAAAGTATCCTCTCTTATCACCTATTTTGGTTAATTTTCTATACATTCTGAATTTTATACTCATGAATTAAGGTAGCTTTCATACTGCCTCTTTTTTTTTTTTTATGTACTGAGCATCCCGACCTTCCCTCCACCATTTTATATGAATTTCCACACTTGACCTAGGTACAGAGATCCAGTTACTAGGGTTTGGACAATCCACATATACTCTATCTTTTGTACTTTATTTTTAGGCAGGTAGCTCTTTTCTTAAATTCAAGTTTCTTTGATTAGAATGTATATTAATTATCAATTTTTAGTGATAATTGAATCATCAGTTGGCCTTATAATCAATACCTACTTTGCCTTATTAGTGTGCATGTGCAATTAGAAGTGCTAATAGTCTTTTGATGATCTAAGTAGGCTACTAAAAGTCTGACCAACTAATCTACTTTTTTAACTCGTTACATTCATTAGCAGATACTTCTATCTTTTATCACTTGTCCAGTCTATCTTACTTAAGATTTTCTTCTTGACACATGGTTTTATTATTACATATATATATATATATATATATATATATATATATATATATATATATATATATATATATACCCTCCAACTTATTCTACATTATCTTAAAGGGGAAAGAAAAATAAAGAGTGCAATAAAGGATAGGAAGGAGCACACCTAATTTGGTTCAGTCTGATTCTTTGAAGCTTTGAAATTTTGCTTGAGCTTTCATTGATTTTTTTCTGCAAAATTAAAAATACACACCAAAGCAGTAAAAAAGCAATAACAAATTACTAAAAAATAAAAGAAAGAAAAAATGATCAAAGCTAAAAAGAAAAGAAGCAACCTATGTAGTAAGTTCTGATTTGTATTCTTCAGCTTGACTTTCTTTGAGTTCTAAGTTGAATTAATCTAGTGTCACTTCAATTGGAATACTTTCATGTTTCGTCGAGCCCTCTTTCAATTGGACATTGCTAGCTTTCATAGTTTCAAACCTATTTTCTATAGAATTCTCATATAATGAATTGTCAATAATATCAATTAGAAAATAAGTTTGATTATCATCATGATGTTTAGTATCTTTGAAAACATTAAAAGTAACTTATTCATCTTGGATTCTAAGAATTAATTTTTCTTATTGAATATCTATTAAAGCTCCTCTAGTAGCTAAAAAGGGTCTCCCTAAAATAAGGGATACATCATAATCTTCTTCCATATCAAGAACAATAAAATCAACAGGAAAAATAAACTTATTTACCTTTACCAAGATATCCTCCACTATACCTCTTGGATATTTGATGGATCTGTTGGCTAATTGAAGAGTAATAGTGGTAAGCTTTGGTTCTTCTAGACCTAACTTTCTGAAAATAGAAAAAGGTATGAGATTAATACTTGCTCCTAAATCATATAAAACTTTATCAAAACTACAATCACCAATAATGCAAGAGATAGTAAAACTCCCTGGATCTTTTAGCTTCTGTGATAATTTATTTTGAAGTATTGCTGAGCATTCTTCATTCAAATTTATTCTCTCATGCTCCTTCAGCTTTTTCTTATTTGTTAGGATTTGTTTGAGAAACTTGGCATACCTGGGCATTTGAGTGATAGCATCTACAAAAGAAATATTAATATGTAAATTCTTTAAAATTTTAAAAAAGTTAGAAAATTCCTTATCTGGATGTTGTATTTGTCTCTCTAGGAATGGTAGTGGTGGCATGTAGGGTTTCACATTTGGATCGATAAACTGTATACCTGAAGACCATCCATCTACTGATTGTTTTGGTAACTGATGAATTTTTGTTGATGGTTCTTTATTTATAATTGGCTCTTCAATCTTTTTCTTCTGATGTGGCTCTTTCAATTTTTTACCACTTCTTAGGATGATAGCATTGACTTGCTCCCTTGGATTTGTCTTCGTGTTGCTGGGAAAGGATCCCTGAGGTCTCTCGGAGATTACCTTAGCCATTTGACCTATTTGCATCTCAAAGTTTCAAATTGCTGCTGCTTGGTCCTGCCTAAGTTTGGCTTCCAAATTTTTTATAGTTGCTTCTTGGTTTTGCATAAATTTGACCATCAGCTCTTCCATGTTGGACTTCTTTTTAGGTACTTGGAACCCTGAGGGAGGCTGCTGTGCTGCATTTTGATTGCTCCACGAGAAATTTGGGTGCTGCCTCCACCCTTGATTGTATGTGTTGGAGTAGGGATTGTTTTGTTGCGGCCTAAAAAAATTACCAACATAATTAGCTGTATCAGTTGCTTTAGCAAAAGGATTATCTGTCTGGTAATTGCTTGTATCGTGCCCTCCTCTACACAGGTCGTAAGTGATGCTCTGAACATGCATAGCTGTTCCCTTCAAGTTGTTGACTTCGGCTCTAAGGGCTACAATTTTAACTAGTAAGGTTGGCATGCAATCTACTCCCTGCATAGCTGCTGATCTTTTTGGCATCATGTGTTCTGTCTGCCACTGATAGCTATTTGATGCCATCTCATCGATCAGATCAAAGGCTTCTTCCTTCATTTTTTGGTTAATGGTTCCTCCTGCTGCTGCATCAATCATAGAATGATTAGTAGGAGATAAACCATTATAGAAAGTTTGTACCTGAAGCCATACGGATAGTTGATGATGTGGACATCTCCTCAGCAGTTCCTTGAAACACTCCCAAGCCTCATATAGTGTGTCCATGTCCATCTGCATAAAAAAAGTGATATCATTGCATATCTTGGCAGTCTTGGAAGATGAAAAGTACTTGGCTAAGAATTTTTGGGCTAGGACATCCCAAGTTGTGATAGAACCTGTAGGAAGAGAATGAAGCCAACTTTTAGCTTTGTCCCATAAAGAGAAAGGAAATAACCTTAATCTAATAGCATCATCCGACACCCCATTAATTTTAAAAATATCACAAAGTTTAAGAAAGCTAGAAATATGGGCATTCAGATCATCATGCACGTGTCCACTGAATTGGATAGTTGATTGAATCATCTGGATCATCATCGATTTTATTTCGAAGTTGTTTGCTCACACAGACGGTCTCCTGATGCTCGAAGCTGCATCGGCTATAGATGGTGTGATGTAATCATTTAATGGATGATGTACTGGTCGAATAGCTTCATGTTGTCCCTCGATCGCCATATCTAATCCTAGATTGATGTCGTTAGGATCTTCAGCTGCCATGTTTCTTTCTTATTGTAGTCTTCTGATGGTCCTTTCAATTTATGGATCTAAAGGTAGTAAGTTACTAATCAAGTACGTGTCATGCATTGAACAAAAACTTTTATTTAAAAAAAATAAATTAAGAATAAAAATTAAAAATAAAATTTTAAAGTAAAGCTAGGATCAAAATTTTAATATTATTTTAGATACAATCTCTGACAATGGCGCCAAAAACTTGATGCGTACTAATCTATAGCTACGGCAAGTGCACCAGTTGATCAAGTAATAAAGTAAATGAGTAGAGTATCATCCCTAGAGGATTGAAAAATAAGTACTAAAAAGCTCTTTTCTATGCTTTATTTAGAAGACTGATTTATAAGAATAAAAAATTAAAGAATAAAATAAAAAAATAATTAAAAATTTTTAGGAAATAGAGAGAGTATAATTATTAGGGTTTTAAACTTAATAGCAATGGGTTACTAAGGCAATCGGTTCACCAACTCAGTCAATACAATATTCAAGTTATTAGATTAATTTTATTTCATGTGACGATGAAGTCTCCTAGTTTATTCAATATCTTTTGGTCCAGACATAGCAAAACTATCAATATTTATTAATTACTCTTTGGTCTAGGTGTAATTTAAATAAATATTAAAGCATTAAGTTTTGTGAAATCCTCTCATTAAAATATGCTGCATCCAAAGTGCACTAAAATATTTGCATGCATATGAATTCTAATTTGATTCATAATACAAGGTATATAATCAAGAAGTAATAACATAGATGTACTTGATCTGTAACATCTATGTTCATCAGATCAATTAGAAGATGGCCAGTAATCTAAAAGCATTAAGATCAAATTTATATACTCCTCATGAATAAAATTTAAAATTAAAAATAAATCATACTGAATATTACATCAAAAGAGTGACTATACCTTTGCCTTAGTAAAAGAAAATTTAGTTCATGATAACAAGTTCAAAAATAGCAAATAAAATAAAAAGCATAATGAGATTAGACTGTTTAATTGCTGAAATTGGTTGTCCGTTGCTCTTGGTATGAAAAACTCGATGAAGAAGAAGAGAAGCTCCTTGATCGATGTCTTGATTATCAGAAGAAAAAAAGAAAAAAAAAATAAAAACCCTTTCTTTTCTTTCTCTCAAAACTCTCTCTTAAAACTCTCTAAACTCTTTTTTTTTTCCTATTCCCAGGTTCTCTCTTAAAACTCTCTTCCCAAAACCCTCTATATTTGTTTCTCTCTCTACCTCTTCTTTTTTTCGACAACAGCAGGCCTTTAAATAATCTGGGTGGTATTCAGTCAAAATCCCATTGAAATTAGGTTTAAAACACTCAAAATAACTCAAAAAGAGCTGTAGATTAATTCTAACCATTGGATGCTGATCAAATGGTCCAAAAATCACTCAAAAATTATTTTAAAATCCCAAATCAAGTCGGAATTCATTTGGACCATTGGATCGGCCTTAAAGATTGAATCTCGACCGTCAGATCATGCACAGGAGAGCTTCAGATTCTTAGTTAAAAGTTGGGATGAATCTCAACCATTGGATCTTGATTGAGAGCTACATCCACCATTCGTCAGTGCACAACTATCAGCCGTTTGATCAAATTCCAATGAAAGGCATCCATCGGATTCGATAGAATTCCTAGATTGCCCTCTGTAGACCATGCATGAGCCTGGTGTTGTATGGATCGCCACTTTCTTCAACCAATTGGAGCACGCTTCTTCCTATGAAATCTCCAAAATGCCCTCCATAATGGTCCACCATGCACCACAAAAAATGTTGACGTCAGTGCTGTGTAAGCATGGCATCAATGGGTCGGTCAGTCTGAGTGCGATCGGGCTACGCAATTTGCTAAGCCAATTTTTCTGAACTAGTTTGAACTGGACCAACTTCTTTTTTTTTTTAATTTCCTTTGAAATTCAATTTTGAGCTCATTTGAAGTCCGTTTTGTTTGAAATTTATTCCATTTGAACCAAAAAAATAAGATCGTTATATTGGTGGCCTTTTTTCTATATAAGATTAACAAAAATATCAATTTTTAAAAATAAATTAATTTATTTTATAATTTAATATTTTTATTAGTATATTTTTACCACTTATCATCTCTGCGTAACAAACTCCACATAATCTGAACGGTCCACTCCTCAGCAGCTATGATTGTCACCATCAATTTGTTACAGACTGCATCTATAAAAGGGATCCTCCAGATACATTTTTTTCGAGCACTCTTCTCCTTCTTGACACTGCTACTTTCTCTACCGAGCATTCCATTTCTATTGGTCTGAAGGGCTGACTTGACCGTCGGAGGGTCCTGTCAGAGTCACCCCTCCTCCAATTTGGACATCTTTTATAGGTCTCGATGGGGACCTCAGCTTCTCTAGCTCTAGTTAGTTTTGGTATCAATTAGATTCTGCACCAACAGGATTGGTGGTAGAGGAAGGGACCTGTTCTTCTTGAGGTTTTCTTGTTCTTTAAGGAGCACTCAATAGGGATCTCTCTTCTTCTCCCTCGGAGTCCTTCTTCTCCAACCGATCTCATAAGGATGCCTTCCAGGAAGGACTCAACTCGACGGTCAACCCCCTCCATAGCTAGATCTCATCCAAATATGCTCGCTCCTATTTCATCCCCAGCATCTCAGGTTTCGCCGATAGTAATGATGGATGTAGAGCAATTTAACCTACTGGTCCAGCAAGTCAGAGGCCTCATTGAAGCAGTGCAGGTCATCAGCAGTAGCGGCCTCCAGCATTGATCTAGTCGGATCAAGCTTCCTTGGAATCCCAGGATCCTATCTGGGGATGACCGACTTGGGCAAGTCGGTCGATAACTTTCAAAAAAGAGAAGCAGAGGGTAGAGAGCCCCTACTCCAATCATGATTCAACCCTTGGGGGGACCTTGCCCCCATTCAACTAGAAGGCTTTGGAGATCCATGACCATGAGGATCTCCTGGATTGAAAACTATAAGAAATAAACTAATAGATTGAGAAACTCCACCATGCCCCTTCCTCTCATGGTAATGATATCTACACTGACCTTCTTTTTTTCTAAAAAATTATGCAGGAACCCATCCTACCGAACTTCAAACTTCTCTAGTTCGAGAGCTACGATGGGACTATAGATTTGGTCGATCATTTGGAGGCCTTCTGAATAATGATGTTGCTCCATGATGCGCCTGATGCCATCCTATGCCAAGCTTTCCCCTCCACCCTGAAGGAAGCTGTCAAGAACTGGTACTTGGCCCTTAAGCTGGGTACTATCTTTTCTTCAATCAAATGAGCCACCAGTTTGTGGCTCATTTTATCAGCAGCCGACATCTTCGACGAGGCTCAGACTCCCTCATCAACATTAAGCAGAAGGAGGGAGAATCCATATAGGCCAATATTATTCGTTTCAATGCCGCTGCACAGGAGGTCTGAAACTTGGACCAATCTATTGCGATGGCTGCATCCAAAGATGGCCTTCAAAAAAATGATCTGTTGTTCTTTCTGAAGAAGTATCATAAAAATTTTGCTGAAATGCTGGCTTGGGCTGAAGGCTATGCCCGAGCAGAAGAGGCCTTCAAGGCCAAGGATAGTGAAGCCATCGAAAAGTGGTGAGTGGGTGAATCGAGTATGCCCGCTACTAATGAAAAGCTAGGTGAAGATCGGCCATGCTCCTGAACTCCCCCCAAGCGCAAGTGAGCCCGAACTCCTCGGACTCGAAGTCAAAGAAGCCCGAACAAGAGGACACGATGGGGCTCCCCCCTCAGAAGGTTCCACAACTATGTTCCCCTCAATGTTTCAAAAATCTAGGTGCTGATGGAAATCAAGAAGCAGCTATCAAGGTCAAAGAGGATGCCTACACATCTTGGCAAGCGCAATTTTAATAAATACTGTCTTTACCATCATGACCACGGTCATGATACTGAGGAGTGCATTCAACTCCAAGATAAGATCGAGAAGCTCGTCAGACAAGATTGGCTTGGCTGATTTTTGCAGCATCGATCTGAGGGAAGAGAGGATCAACCAAAGGTACTACCACAACCTGAACCATCGAGGAAGAAGGAATAATAAGGAGATTGGCCTTCTCTCAGAATCATTAACACCATCTTTAGGAAACTTCGACAAGAGGAGGCTAGCAGAGCTGGAGGACCAGCAAAGGGATGGAGAATTAAGGAGCCCCTAACTTTCACTAAAGCTGATGCACAGAAAGTTCAATTCCTATATAATGATGCAGTTGTAATTGCTTTAAATATTATAGACTATGATGTATATCATGTCCTTATTGATAATGAAAGTTTGATCGATGTCTTATTTTATGATGCTTTCTTAAAAATATCTATACCTAATAGCTGGCTTGGAATAAAGAACTCTCCATTGGTAGGCTTCATTGGTGATGCAGTACTAGTTGAAGGCCTAATAACTTTGGTTGTGGCTACAGGACAATATCCAAGACAGTCCAAGGCACAGGTGGACTTCCTGATAGTAAAAGCTCCATCGATTTACAATGCAATTCTCGACCGACCTGGTCTAAATGCACTTCAGGCAGTAGTGTTAATCTACTATTTAAAAATGAAGTTTCCAATAAGCTATGGGATTGAAGAAATCAGAGGAGATCAAGCTCTGGCAAGATATTACTATTCAATTGTCTTGCAGAGGCATGAGCAGTCAGATCCTTATCCGGTTGATGGGTTGGATGTCCACGATGATCTAACTGAAGAGCAGGATGAGCCTATGGAAGACCTTATTTTTGTCCCACTAAATGATGAAAATGCAGAGCATACGGTATAGATCGACTTCAACCTAGCAAAAGAGATACGAGAGCAGCTTGTTGAATTTCTATGGAGAAACATAAATGTTTTTGCTTGGATCCCTGATGATATGCCTAGAATAGATGTTGAAATCATGGAACATCATCTAACTGTTGATCCCAAACATCGGCCAATAAAAGAGAAGATGTGCAGCCATGCCCTAGAGAGATAAAAATTAATTGCAGAGGAAGTTGACAAGTTTCTCAAGACTGGATTCATCTGAGAGGTCAACTATCCGAACTGGGTCTCCAACGTTGTGCTCGTCAAGAAGACGAACTGCAAGTGGAGAATGTGCATAGACTTCAAAAAGTTGAACAAAGCCTATCTAAAAGATAGCTACCCCTATCCAGGATTGATCAGCTAGTGGATGTGACCTCAAGCCATGAGCTCCTCACTTTCATGGATGCCTTTTTTGTCTATAACCAAATTCGGATGGCACCAGAGGATATGAAAAAAACTACTTTTATTACTAACCGTGATCTTTACTATTACAGGGTTATGCCTTTTGGACTTAAAAATGCAGGAGCAACATACCAACGCCTGGTCAATAAAATCTTCAAGGAGTAGATCGATCGCAACATGGAGGTATATGTAGATGACATGTTTGTCAAGAGTGAAGCTTTAATAAATCATATTGTTGATCTTGAAGAGATCTTCAGCATCCTTAGAAGGTACAAGATGAAGCTAAACCCAATCAAGTGCACCTTCGATGCGACTTTGGAAAAGATTTTGGGATTCATGGTGTCGAGGCACGAAATTGAAGCAAATTTGGAGAAGATTTAGACCATTCAAGAGATGACTGCTTCAAAATCAATCAAAGAAGTTTAGCGTTTGATCGAAAAGGTGGTAGCCTTGAACTATTTCATCTCGAGGTCGGTCGAATAATGCATGCCCTTCTTTCAAGTCCTAAAATAGTCGAAGAACTTCTGCTGGACTACTGAATGTCAACAAGCCTTTAAAGAGCTCAAGAACTATCTCTGTTCACCTACCCTATTACCAAAGCCCAAACACAGAGAGGGATTATTTTTGTACCTAGCAGTCTCCCCAGTGGCCCTTACAATAGTTCTAGTCAAAGAAGAGGTGAAAGTATAGAGGCTGATCTACTACATAAGCCAAGTCTTTAGGGATGCCGATACTAGGTATACTAAGTTAGAAAAACTAACTTTTGCCCTACTGATTGCAGCCTGGAGACTTTGACCTTACTTCCAAGGGCACACCATAACCCTCCTCACTGATCAACCAATCAAAGCAGTTCTTCATCAAATGGATGCCTCCAAAAGAATAGCAAAATATGCAATAGAGCTCACTGAGTTCGACATCAACTACCAGCCTTGGCCATCAATCAAACCCCAAATTCTGGTAGATTTTATAGTTAAATACACCATTTCGAATGAAGCCAAGCTTGAATAGAATGAAGTCGATGTTCCTTGGTTACAACTGAGTTCCTTTGAAGAATGAGTCGACCTTCCTGAAGATTTTTAGGCCCTATATGTAGATGGCTCATCCAATGCTTCTGGTGCAGGCGCTGGACTGATCTTGGTTAGCCTAGAAGGAGTCATCACTAAATATGCACTGCGCTTTGAGTTTCCTACGACTAATAATGAGGCCGAATATGAAGCTTTGATTGCAGAGTTAAGGATCACCGAAGAATTGAAAGTAGATCGATTCTAAGTCTATAGTGATTCTCAATTAGTGGTCGGACAAGTTAATGATGATTATAAGGCTCAAAAAGTAAGCATGATAAAATATCTTGAGAAAGTGAAAAGCTTAACTTTGACCTTCAACAGTTTTGAGATCAAATAGATCCTAAGAGCTGAAAATACTAGAACCGACCTTCTCTCAAAGTTGGCAATATTAGCCCCAATTGAGCTACCCAAGGAGGTCTTCTTTGAAGTCTTGAAACACCCGAGTCTAGAAGAACAATAGTCTGAATGCAGGTCGACCATGAGTTATGTTGGACTGACCCATTGGTTTCTTATCTCAAAGATTGAGCTCTTCCTCATGACCTAAAAGGAGCTCGAAAACTCAAAAATCAAGCCTCCAAGTATGTTCTATATGAAGGCAAGTTGTATAAAAGATCATATTCCCTACCGCTCTTGAGATGTCTCAGACCTTCAAAAGTTGACTTTGCATTATGGGAAGTGCATGAAGAAATCTGTGAAAGTCATGTGGGGGCCAGATCCTTATCACATAGACTACTTCGATAGGATTACTATTGGCTGACCTTGTATCATGATTCTATAGAGTATGTCAAAAAATGTGACCGCTGTCAGAGAAATGCAAACATTAAAAGATAGCCAGCTTCTAAACTTACACCCCTGAGCACCCCGTGGCCATTTGCTTAGTAGGGGATGAACATACTCGGACCTTTTTCCATGGCACCGGGACAATGCAAGTTTCTCTTGGTGGCAATGATTATTTCACAATGTAGGTCGAGGCTAAACCTCTAGCGAAAATCACTAAAGCAAAAGTATAGGAATTTGTTTGGAAGTCGATCGTTTATAGATTTAGATTGCCTCGAACCCTCATAATACATAATGGGCATTTGTTTGCTAGAGCAAGATTTGCTGAATTATGTGGAGATTTGAACATCTTCCATCATTTTACATCAGTAGACCATCCACAGGTAAATGACGAAGCCAAAGTAACAAATAGAACCTTGCTGTAAGGTATCAATGCAAGACTTGAAAGAGCAAAGAGGACTTGGGTGGATGAACTCTATCATATGCTCTGGGCATACCAAACTATCCAAAGAATGCCAACTAGAGAGACCCCATTTATCTTAGCTTTTGGAGCAGAAGTAGTTATCCAAATAGAGCTCAAACTCATGTTACTATGAGTCATGGCATTCAATGAGTAGCATAACTCACAGAACCTCAAGGCTAACCTTGACTTATTGGAGGAAAAATGAAAAAAAGCTCAAGTTCGTATGGCAGCCTATAAGCAAAAAATGGCCTGTTACTACAACTCTAAAGTCAAAGACAAAATATTCAAAGTGGTGGACTTAGTACTTCAGTGAGCGGCTATTTTACAATCTCAAAATTAAGAAAAGCTCACTCCAAATTGAGAAGGCTCATATGAAGTAGAGGAGATCATTTTGCATGGAACTTATCGCTTGAAGGAGCTTAGAGGAACAACAATCTAGCAGTCTTAGAATTCAAAAAATCTAAGAATGTACTATCTATAATTTGCCTTCAATAAAACTTTTTTATTTCAATATTATTATTTTTTGTTGCAAAAATCATATGATGATAGAAAATAACTCTCCAAAATAATAAAAAATGGCTATGTTAGGAATAGGAGGAGAACCTCATCCTAACTTGAGCAAGCTAAAGGCCTCGTTAGTCTAAGATGAGATGAGAAGAGAAGCCCTTTCAATGGTCCTTATGTGCTCCTACAGCCACGTTAGGAACAAGAGGAGAATCTCATCCTAATATGAGCAAAGTCGAAGGCCTCGTTAGTCTAAGACAAGATGAGGAAAGAGGCCCTTTCAACAACCCTTATGTGCCCCTATAGCCATGTTAGGAACAAGAGGAGAATCTCGTCCTAACGTGAGCAAAGCCGAAGGCCTCATTAGTCTAAGATGAGGTGAGGGAAGAGGCCCTTTCAACAGCCCTTATGCATCCCTGCAGCGACGTTAGGAATAGGAGGAGAATTTTATCCTAACATGAGCAAAGTCGAAGGCCTCGTTAGTTTAAGATCTAATGAGGGGAGAGGTCCTTTCAACGACCCTTATGTGCCCCTATTATCATGATAGGAATAGGAGGAGAACCTCATCATAACGTGAGCAAGACGAAGACCTCTAGTTACTTAAGATAGAAGGAGAGAACCTTTTAACAGCTACATCAAAAATAGGAGGAGAACCTCATTTTGATACAAACAAAGATCTCCGATTACCTAAGGCAGGAGGAAGGACCTCATCTTGATGAAAGGATGAAGATAAATCAACAAAATTGAACATGGAAGAATAAAATCATCCTAGTGTAGGCAAAAAATCTTTGACTATGAAAAGATAGGAGAAAAACTACTAGCAAAAGAAAGAAATGGGAAAATCAACAAGCACTGAATCCAATCAAAGTAAAAAGATGATCAAAGAAAATATTTTTTCATTAAAATCAAAGTTCATTACAAAGTGAAGGTCCACAAGACCATGTACAAAAAAGAAAAATAAATGATAAAGTCCTAAGAAGGCCCGGAACCCTCAGACTTTGGGCTGTCGACCCCTGCCATTACAAGAGACTGCTTTAGCCTAAGAATTTCCTCCTCAAGCTTCTTCTTCTTATATAGACCATCTATGTACATCCTGTTGGCATGTTGGAATTTGCCTTCAAGCTCTCGTTGCTGCTTCCTCAAGACTTCAGACTCGACCTTCGCATTCCTAATGGCTTGCTACTTGTACTACAGCTGGATCCTCAGCCATTGAACCTCGGCCTTCTCTCTCCCCACTACTTCTAAAAGCTTACCCAGAGTCCTCGTTAGGAAGGCAACCTACTTAGATCCCCCACTCATACTAGATTAATGACTGTCATCGAGTTATTTTTGGAGCCGGATTACCTCACTATTAGCAGCATGAAGCCTCTACTCAAACTGGGATATCCTCTCGCTCCAACCCAATTGGTAGGTATCATAAGTGAGTTTGGGATCATGCAGTTACTTCTATAGCACAGAAAACCTCTTCGACCAATCCCACTCATACCGAGCTTTGTCAGAAGACCACAGCGAGCTCTCCTCCAGTAGATGGATCTTCTCTTTCATCGCCTTAAGATCGACTTTGAGAAAGCTGATCTTCACCGTTAGTGTCCAAGATTTGTTGCTGGCATTTTTCTTGAGCTCGACAATCTCCTTCTCAAAGCTATCCTTCCGAATGCTGAAGCTCACAGAATCTTTCATGTGTAGCTTATGAAGATAGGTGGCCTTAATCATCACCTCTGAAGCATTCTTTCTGGATCTTCAAAGTTCATCTTTTATCTTCTTCAACTTTTTCTTCAGGTGATGAATCTTCCTCTTTAAATTTTTGACTACGAACTTTGGAGGGATACCTTAGGATAATAGCTCAGCATCAGCTGGAGATGATGGACCCTGACTATGATCACTAGAGGGGTTTTGAACAACATCTACCACGACCCAAGTTTAAAGAAAAGAAAGTTTATTTTCATTCCTCAAAATGTTCGGTATACATCGAAAGAAAAAGAGAAGAAAAGTACAAATTTATAAAAGTCATAGACCTCGATCGATGCAGAGGTAGGCAAGGTCGATACATCCTTTGTGGCGTTAGGCTTGGAAATAGACTCCAGAGCTTCAGCTGCAAGTTTGGGAGCACCTAGGGTAGGTTTGGCAATAGGAGAAGCAGCGCCAGCGTTGGAGGGATCGACTCCCTACTGGGTTCTTCTATTAGAAGATCGAGGTCCACTTTAGGAAAGTTCTTCGTGATCCTCATGTAGATCTCGGATCCCTCTAAGAAGGCTTTCTGAGTGAACACGATCTTGATGTCCTCCATTGCTTTGGAGGACTTGAATGCTTCAATAGCCCTCTCCCTCTCGACACCGACCTCCTCTTTGGTCTTCTTTCTTTTATCTTTGGAGAGGGCCAAGGCTGCCCTCATCCCTACAGAAGCTTCTTCTTCTCTCCATGATACCTCCTGAAGGCACTCGACTTCTATAATTTGAATTTTTGAGGCCACCTTCAAACGGTCGACCTCGGCCTTAACCTTCTCAACCTCTACCTAAACCTCCTGCAGGACTTTAGAAGCCTTGGCTTGACAAAGATCGACAGCCTTTGAGTAGGCAAATAAGTAATACCCTAGCTACAAGATAGAAATAAATTAAGTCAGAACTTTAAAAGTGCACCCTTCATTCAAGCAAATTCAAAAAAATGGGTTACCTTGAGATAGGTGGCGAAAGACTCATCAAATCTCTCAGCATCCTCTATCCCAACCATTTTCTCGACAATGTGCAGAAGGATGCCACACTTCATCAGGGATTGGATGACCTTCCGATCATCCAAAGAAGCTCGCTCCTGATCAGAGCTTTTGCCACTCGAATTTTTGACCGCCCTCCTCATCTTTTTTCTAACGGTATCCTTTTTCTTCTTCTTCTTCTTCTTAGTGACCCTATGCTACCCAAGAAGCATGGTGGTGGTGAAGAGAAATCCTGATTTTTCGGTCCAGGTTCGTTCAGATCTGATCAGATCAAGAGATATATTTCAAAAATTTTTTCTTTGATCTATATTAGATCTGGAATGTTTCAGATTTGATTAATATTATTTTAATAAATAAAATAAATAAGGATAAATTAAATTTAATTTAATTTACCTAATTTGGGTAATCCTATTATCCTGTTGATGATCCTGTATGCAGCGGAAGGTTCTGGATCTAGCCACGTAAGCGCCTGGCCTCTACCGGTATCCACTCGGGCTGGATTTAGAGATCCTCTTCTTCTCTATCCATCTCCAAAAATTAGATTTGGATCTAATCTGGAGGATCTTCAAAACTCCTTTTGAAGATCAGCAGTCGTCCTTTGCAGCAGCGTAGCCTTCTAGCTTTTGATCGCCTTTCTCTTGCTTGAATCGCACCAACAAAAATCCAAAACTCCTTTTGGACATGGAGAGCAAGGGGAGAAGGTGGTTTGGCATGGAGAAGGAGGGGAGAGGCAGCCTTGGGGCGTATGGAAACTCTTAGCCCAATCTCATCACAATCTGAGTTGGGTACAGGGTCTTATTTATAGACTAGCTATGATCCAACTCCTCTTCTTTCCAACCAATCACAATCCTTTGTGAAATTAGATCTAAATCTGATTGGTGGGAATAGAGTCCCCTGGATTCCTCCTTAGAGGGTGCCTAAGATCAGTCAAAGTTGGTTCTTAGAAGAACTCTAATTGGAATCCAAAAAGGAGATGGAGTCCTTGTCCAATAAGGACTCCTAGGCGCCTCCAACATGGGCACACGCCTAGGGTGGCGTGCGCCCTCCTCCTTGCTAGGTTCTGGTAGGGGGACAGGCCCCCACCAGCTCTCCAATAGGTGCATTACATGTGGTCAAAAGTCAAAGTGTCAATGGTCAATGTTTGACCAATCAAAGGTAGACTTTTGACCAAAGTCAAAGAACAAGAAATGGCAGGTGACCAAAAATGGCAGGTAATGTCTTACAAAATAAGACAACCTTTTTTTACTTGGACTACCTCCAGTCAGACCATATGAAGGCCTCTGATTGAGCACAAACTCCTTTGGCTCAGATAGGACAACTTATTTATGATAGCAAAAGAAGAACGTTAGGTTCAATCGAGTGCTAGCACGATTTCCTTGAACCTAATTGAATCTCATTCAGATCAATTGAACTAGATCAGTTCAATTGATGATCACTAGATTCAAACCCTTGTTTGTGTGACCCAGTTAGGTTCAGTTCTGTATGGTAATAGGATATGTCATGATCTCTATCATCGACATCATCGAAACTCCTTTCGATGGATCAGAACTCTTCTAATTCGAACAGCTAGAATGATTGATCATCTAAATCATTCTAATTGCTCCCAAAATCCACCAGTGACACCTAGCAGTATATGGTGGCAACCCATCAGAGCTGAATGCGAACCTCTTGGTGCAGCTACCTGTGTGATTAAGTTCTTCTATCTTGAGCCCCGATCAGATTAGGGTTAAGGTAAACTCATCAAACCCTAGTTTCTGTCATATGATGTAATCATTCGATTCGAGTCCAATGTGAAAATCTAAATAGAAACTCTTTCTATTATTTCACTCTGCCATGGCCATGGGCTTCTGGACTTGATTCTCATGATTATCATAGGGCTGCTCCTCTACCACCGAGGTAGATAGATTCCATCTTGATGCCATCCAGTTCCTACAATGAACATGCTATAGCCAACATACACCTTAGGGTTCCATATGGCTAGAAGACCGAGTAATGGTGTAGTCAAACTATAACACCCTCAAGGTGAACTGCTGATGCACCTCAGGTCAAAGAACCAGACACACTACTGCAGCATCGAGTCAGTCATTGACGAGAAGGTAGACTCCCTAATGACTACTCGAGGTGGTCACGCTCAGTGCCCTCATTCTCTAACGAGTACCTGTACTCTCACTCCGGTGTCTCCACACCATAGACTCAAGACTCATCTACTAAAAAAAAGTAATTGTACACCAACCTTTCAGATCAATCACCATCCTTGTGATGATCCTATGGTCAGGAGCAATTTATGAGTTAATAATGATTATTCATGTCTTAAATTTTCAACTCTTGAAAATATGAATTATCATTGCCATTAACTCAAAGGATGTATCACAGACACTAAATACACATATGTGATAGAAAATAACCCATTTATTGATTTTAGTCAAAATTATAATTTTGCCCCTAGAAGTGTATTACAAGTGTCAGCCAATTCTGACTTCTAGGGCACATATATCTAACAGGTGGCATCCTCTCGGGATGAGATCGAAGTTGGTGTGGCTGCATCGACTCGAGGATGGGCACTACGTAGATCAGCATGATCAAGATTGGCATGATCGAGATTGGCTCATTAGTGCGAGCTTTCTTGGATGTTTTTCCTGTAGAGCTATCCTTCCTCTTAAGGAACTTGATCCCCTTGGCCAGATGGTTCAACTCCTCAGGAGTCATCTCTACAGAAGAAAAAATTAGAGTTAGAAAAGAAAGGAGATCATGCATAATTGGCAGGCTACAAAGGACTACCTGCCAGATTGAGAGGGCTGAGACCGAAGTTGAATAAGGTCGGTCCTCTAGAAGCTTGGAGATCGGTGGAGCTTAGAAGTTCTTCAGCTTTTCGACCAACTCTCGATCCTCTTTCTCAAGCCCAGGAGCTCGATGGACCGAGTCCCTTATTTCCTCCAAGAAGGAAGTCCTAGTTCTAGGGAAGAACAAGAGATAAAAAAGAATTTTTTCTTTCAGTTATGAATGGAAGAAGGGGTACCCTTAAGCAACCCCTTCTTGCCAACATAGGGAGACACATACCACCAGTCTTTGGCGGTCGGATGATGTTTGAAAGTGAAGAAATTACAGAATAGAAAGATGGAAGGCCGAACGTCGGCCATAATGCACAAGGAGAGAAATCCTATGATAAACCTAAAGTAGTTTGGTGCCATGATGGTGAATAAAATATTTAAAAACTTGAAGAAGTTGGTTATAAAAGAAGGCATCGGCAGTCGAAGTCCCATCCGAAGGATTTCAACGTACAAGCTAGTTCGACCAGGAGGAGGAGAGCTAGCTCGATCGCTAGGGCCAGGGAGTTCAAGTTCGCAATCAGAAGGAATTTCAAACTGGATGCTAATCAATGAAAGATCTTCGGGCCAAAGTTTACATGAAATGGTATCAGGGATGAAGGATGACCGAGGTACTTCTACAAGCTCATGATCCTTATAAGGAAGGTCCATTAAAGCTAAATGAGTCAAACTTCTAGAACTTATCAATTAGGACTCTTCAGAGGACATGAGGAATTAAAGTGGAGAAAATTCTCGAAAAATCAAAAAAAAATTGAAACTTTCTTGAAGAAACATAATGGGTAGAGATATCAAAAGACATAGATAATCAAAGAGAAAGGTTTAGAAATTGACCTAAATCAACTGGAAAGAATGGATAGATGGCAAGCTCGATGGAAAATGAAGAAGAGAACCCCCAAGAATTGAAGGAGTCAGTGGAAGACACTAGTGCCCTGGAGCAAGAAGGAAGAAGGAAGCCAGAAGGAAGGAGAAGGAGACCCAAGTGAAATGAAGCTCCTGTGGAAGAAGAAGAGCTTAAATAGCTGCTGAGATCCGAGATGGTTATGATTTCAGATCTTCACTGACCAACCTTAGGTTGACGCATGTTTCGCTCATCATAGCGGTAGACTGGCAATGGGCAGAACCATTATTGAACCACACCTTGAGCAGTGCTTCAACAAAAATTTTAAGAATTTATCTTTTTGGATCACCTCATATTTAAAAAGTTTTGGCACCAATGCAGAAAGATTCAGGACCAGCTATTCTGTTGGTGTGAAAAGAAAAAAAAAAGAACTTTGGCACTCATATTTCTTTACTCCCTTTGTTCAAATTTTGAACTCAAGAGTAGGGGGACTTGTGTTGGGTGTGAACCCTTTCCTACCGAAGTTCGATAGGATATCTGGCTTTAAGAAAACTCCATCCAGTGAGGACAGCCATGCTGGACTCTAGCTAGTGAAGCATTTATGCTCAGGCATCGAGACTACAGACCTTCAACCTGAATTTGTTGGTTGATCTTCTTCATCCAGATTTCTAGCTCGTTCGGATATTCTCAGAATCTATAGGGCATTATAGATTTTGCTCAGACAAACTTTAATAGTGATGACAACCCCCAGGTAGCTAAGTAATAGGTCTAATTATGGCTTGGTTTGACCGACCTTGGTGCTCTTTAAATCTTTTTCCAACAAAAAATCATCCAAGTTGTTCAAAATTGGACCAATGTCGGATCAATAAAACTCCTCTCCAAACGGATTCCTATAATATATTAAGGATGGCATACCTTAGGATTCCTGCATCAAGAGCTCTTAACACACTGACAAAAGAACCTCATCCCCTTTTTGTCAGTCTCAAAAGTAGCCAAGCTTCAAAGGAATAGATAAGTAGCCAAACTTCTCCACCAGCCGAACTTCTTCTGGATTTTTCCCTCAGTCGAGCCTCTTCACTAGTCGAACTCCATCCAGATTGCTCCAATGGATCTCCATCTGGATTCTTTCAGTAGATCTCCATTTGGATCCTTCCAGTAGAACTACTTTTGGATTCCTCCAATGGACTTTCTTTAGGATTTCTCCAGTCATAGGACCTCTAAATCCCTTCTGGTTAAACTCCTTGCAGTCACCTAGAAGAGCCTCCACACCTACACAAATCTAGTTACCTGCACAGCATGAATCCACTTACACACAGGCAACTTTGAAGGAGTCCGAACTCCTCTAGAATTGATGAAACTCGAAGCTCTTCATCGCCCACACCTACCTCCTCCGAACTTCAACTATTAAGTTCCAACGGACTAGTGCATGATGACAACAGACACCACTCTCCATAAAAAACTTCATGTAGCCTGAACGGTCCACTACTCAGTAGCTATGGCTGTCACCATCAATTTGTTATAGGCTCTGTCTATAAAAAAAATTCTTTAGATACATTTTCTCCAAGCACTCTTTTCCTTCTTGACACTCTACTACTTTCTCTACTGAGCATTCTATTTTTGTTGGTTGGAAGGGCCGACTTGACCATCGAAGGGTCCTATCGGAGCCACCCCTCCTTCGATTTGGACTTCTTTTGCAGGTTTTGATGGCAACCTCAGATTCTCTAGCTCCAGCCAGTTCCAGCATCTACCAGATTCTGCACCAACAGGAGGCAACCCAACGATTTCATATTTTTTACTTTACTACAGCTGTAGGAATTTAGAATAAGAACCTACTAATCAATGAAGTTGTATTCAACTCCCAAAGCAAAATTATCCCAGGTGCACTCTCTCCTTTTATTTTCTTTATTTATTTTATTTTTCTACTTCATTGAGGATAATGTAGATTAAGTTGGGGGGAGAAAGAAAATCAATCAAGTCCTCAAGTATGGTCAAAAATAATTAGTTTTGTGTATCCAAATCTTATTTCAATTTGAAGTTGATTAGGCATCCTAATCAATAAGTGATTAACGATCTAGACAATTTTAGAGATTGTTAACCCTAGATTGATTTTGATGATAACAAAAGCATTTGAATATAAACTGTTATATTACTAACATTGTTTATGAGGATGTGTAGTTGTAAATCTCAAGTGCTCACAAATATCAAGTGTTCCTATTCATCAGTTATTCAAGATTTTAGAGAGGACATTTCAAGTTGGAATCATCTTTCAAGAGGTTTTAATTAAGAATAAATCAAGGCAAAAAGGCAAATCTTGCCTACAAAATAAATTGAAGAAGAAAGTGTCATAAATAGTGTTTGGCATGTTTGGCATGCAAACTGGGCCGACCCAGTCTGAGACTGAGTCATCCTAGTCTCAGTGGAAGCAAAAGATAGAAAGGCAAAATTTTTCTTGACCTAGAAGACTGAGCCGATCCAGCTGAAAACTAAGCCGACCTAGTAGAATTAGGCTGATACAATCATAAAGTGAGCTATCTTAGTCATAGTATTTTAAGATTTTTGAGACTAAGCTGACCTAGTTTGGACTGAGCCAATCTAGTTTAAAACTGAGCTGGCCTAGTGCTTGTACTGGCTAGTTTTTAGTTCTATAGTTTTTTCACTCCACACATTCTCCAATGGCTATTTTGGATCTTCCAACGGCTAGATCACTTCTAGAAGCTTATGATGATGACTTGTAATGATGGAAAACCTAAGGAATACTTAAGAAAATACCTGAGATATAAAAAATAATTTTTGAACATACAAGCGAGAGCTTCCAAGCAGATTTTCAATCCTTCAAGTATGTGAGCTCAATAGGAAAAAGAAAGGAGTGCTTTTTAGTATTACCCTTATCCTTCCAATATCCTCAATTAGAGAGAAGTTAGGCTATCACCATTGAAGATCAACTCCTACTTCTTTCAAACATTCAAGAGAAAAAATCAAGCAAACAAGCCAAGCTTCCAGATTTTCTTCTTCTAAGCTTCAAGACTTTGCTTTTATTTTATTTACTATATTATTCATTTTTATTTCAAGTTTTCTAGGATGAGAAACTTGGGTTGGTCCAAGCCTAGAGTTGGACATTGTATGGATGTGATTGGTAAGCCAAAATGAAAATCAATCAGGATTGATTGTTAGCTCGAGAAAACAATCATTATATGGTTATGGTTAGTGAGCCAAGGTCAAAATCAACTGGATTGTATTATAATCCCAAGTAAAACAATTAGACTGTAATTAAGCCTAGTGATTATAGTTGAATTCCTAAGTGGTTTACTTAGGGAGTGGACGTAGGTGCTGAGTTTAGCACCAAACCACTATAAAATCATTATATTTATGATTGCATATTACTATTCTATTGATTTTCTTCACTAAACATTACATAGCTCATTTGTTGGCATTTAATTAGATCAATCTACTTACATCATAATCTTAAAATTTAAAATATCTAATTCACCTCTCTCTTGGGTAGCCATGCTTGAGCAATAAGTGGTATCAGAGCGGATGCTCTAATATTAGTTGTTGATCAAGCTATCAAAGAGCTAAAGATCATATGGCAACCCTAATTGAGACTCCATTGGTTGAGGGGCAATCAACCAATAGACCTCCACTATTCAATAGAACTAATTACACATATTGAAAAGCACGAATGAGGATATTCATCCAAGCACAAGACTATGATATGTGGAATGTCATATTGATAGGACCTCACACACCAATAATTACTATTGATGGAGTGTCCATCCCAAAATCTGAAAAGGATTGGAATGAACATGACAAAAAGAAGGCTCAACTTAATGCCAAAGCGATGAATGTTCTATATTATACTTTGGATGCTAATGAGTTCAATAGGATATCAACATGTTCATCTATTAAAAAAATTTGGAATAGACTTAAAGTCACCCATGAGGGGACTAAGCAAGTCAAGAAATCTAAGATAAATATGTTGGTACATAGGTATGAGCTATTTAAAATGGAACCACATGAAATCATCACTAAAATGTTCACTAGGTTCACTGATATTTTGAATGGTTTGAAAAGTCTTGGAAGAGATTATGCTAACAATGATGTTGTGCATAAAATTCTTATATCTTTGCCAAAGAATTAGGAGCCAAAGGTGACTGCTATTCAAGAGGCAAAAGACATAAACACTCTAGCATTGGAAGAATTAATTGGGTCACTCATGACCTACGAGCTGAACATGAACCAAGGAAAAGAAGAGAAAGTAAAGAAAATGAAAAGCATTGCACTTAAAGCTGCTGCCGTCCATATGGAAGAAAGTGATTACGAAGAGAGTTCGGAGATGATGAGGAGATGGCCATGATAGCTAGAAGATTCAAGAAATTAATGAGAAGAAGGAAGAGATTTAAACCTAAGAAAAAGTTTAACAAGGAAGAAGGTAGCAAAGAGAAAGAAAAAGAGAAAGAGCAACCACGTATTTGCTATGAGTGCAAAAGGCCCGGACACTTTCGGATGGATTGTCCAATGTTAAAGAAAAGCTCCAAGAAAATGAAGAAGAAAGCATACAAGCCATATGGAGCAATGATGAGGACTTTTCTTCAAGTGAGGAAGAATGTCAAAGAGAAGAAAAGGCAAACCTTTGTCTTATGGCATATAGTGATGATGAGGTGAATGATAATACTTCAATTTCAAATTTTACTTTTAAAGAATTATATGATGCTTTCAATGACTTAGTTAACGACTTTAAAAAGCTATTATGCAAGAATAAGGAACTAAAGAAAGAGAATCAATCCTTAAGTAAAGATAAATTTTAAATAGAAGAAAATATAAAGAATTTATAAACTAATCTAGATGAATCAAATGAAAAAGATTATATCTTTACAAGAGGAACTGGTAAGATTAAGATCCATAGTAGATGGATATATGCTAAGCTCTAAAAATCTGTAAACAATAATTGAAAATCAAAAGATGGTTCTTGATAAAATTGGTATAAGGTATGATACATCACGAAAGCAAAAGTCATTGAAAAATGTATATGCAAAATCTCAAAATTATGGTAGAAGAATTACATGTTACAAATGGAATAAAATTGGACATAAATTTATTGAATGCAAAACCTTTAATTCAAGCAAACAAAAGTAAAGTAAGTTTGGGTTCTAAAAGAAACCATTTGTACTAACCCCAAAGGACCCAAGTTAGTTTGGATACCTAAGTTTGCTTGATTACTTGTGTAGATGTGCTTGGCATCTGTAAGAGCTAAAAGAAGATGGTACCCTGATAGCAGATACTCGAGACACATGATGGGAGATAAATCATAATTTATCTCTCTTGAAGCTAAAGACGGAGGTGTTGTAATATTTGGAGACAATGATAAAAAAAAATTATTGGTCTCAGTAATATCTTGATAACACCCTCTACTAGCATAGAAGATGTCTTATATGTTGAAGGACTAATGCATAACTTACTTAGTATAAGTCAACTTTATGATAAGGGCTTTAATGTTTCATTCAAATAATCTCATTGTATTGTAACTAGCTCTATAGATGAAAGCATTAAGTTCATAGGAAAAAGACATGGAAATATTTACATTGTTGATCTTGATGAGCTTAAAAAAAAGAATATTGATTGTCTTGTTGCTATGAATGCTAAACTAAACAAATCAAGTTGGATTTGACATAATAGATTAGGTCATGCAAGTATGGACTCACTAGCAAGATTAATTAAACTTGATTTAGTAAAGGGTTTGCCCAAAATCCATTTTGAAAAGGACAAAATTTGTAAAGCATGCCAACTTGGTAAACAAACGAAATCATCTTTCAAATCCAAAAATGTTGTTTCAACTACTAGGCCTCTAGAATTACTCCATATGGATTTATTTGGACCTATTTCAACTACTAGTCTTGGAGAAAAAAGATATGGCTTTGTAGTAATAGATGATTTTTCAAGATATACATGGGTTTTATTTTTGTCACATAAAGATGATGCTTTTGATATGTTTGTTGACCTATTTAACAAAATAACAAAAGAAAAAGAATACAATGTTTTATATATAAGAAGTGATCATGGGATGGAGTTTGAAAATCAAAAATTTCAAAATTTTTATTCTAAAAATGAAATCAATCATAACTTTTCAGCACCTAGGACACCTTAATAAAATGGGGTGGTAGAAAAAAAGAATAGGACTTTGATTGAAATGGCATGAACCATGCTTTATGAAAGCAACCTTCTAAAATATTTTTGGGTGGAAGTGATTAACATCACATACTATGTGCTAAATAGAGATTTAATTAGACCAATCTTAAAGAAAACTCCATATGAACTCTACAAAGATAAGAAACCAAATTTTTCATATTTTAAAATTTTTGGATGTAGATGTTTCATTCTAATAAATGGTAAAGATATGCTTGGAAAGTTTGATGCAAAATTAGATGAAGAAATTTTACTTGGATATTTATTACATAGTAGAGCATATAGAGTATTTAATAAAAGAACATTGATTATGGAAGAATCCGTACATGTAATTTTTGATGAAACAAACTTTCTTAGAATAAGAGAAGAAGAGCTTGATGTGAATGCAGAAATTTTAGAAAACAAAATAAAAAATATATCACTTGAAGATATTCTCTCTCAAGAAAAAGAAGATAAAGAGCAAGAGGTTGAAGAAATAATGCCACATTCCCAAGATGATCAAGGTACATCCAACTTACCAAAGAAATGGAGGTATGATCATAATCATCCTAGAAAATTAATAATAGGTGATCCATCTCCAGGAGTTAAAATTAGATCATCTTTTAGAGAAGCTATGAATCATATTGCATTTATATCCCATCTAGAATCTAAAATTATAATTGAAGCTGCAAAAGATCCAAATTGGATATTAGCAATGTAAGAAGAGTTAAACCAATTTGAGAGAAATAAAGTTTGGGAATTAGTTGAAAGACCTAAAAATTTTCTTATAATTAGTACAAAATGGGTCTTTAGAAATAAACTAGAGGAGAAGGGCAATGTAATTAGAAACAAGGCTAGATTGGTTGGAAAAGGGTATAGTCAAGAAGAGGGTATTGATTTTGATGAATTCTTTACACCTGTAGCTAGACTTGAAGCTATTAGATTGCTTTTAGCATTTGCATATTTCATGAACTTTAGACTTTTTGAAATGGATGTAAAGAGTGCATTTTTAAATGGTTTAATTGAAGAAGAAGTTTATGTAGAACAACCTCCAAGCTTTGAAAGTCAAGAATTACCTAATCATGTATATAAACTTAAGAAAGCACTATATGGATTAAAACAAGCACCTAGGGCTTGGTATGACAGATTGAGTAAGTTCTTATTAAACAATGATTTTAAAAGAGGTAATATAGATAAAATACTATTTATTAAAAAAAAATCAAGTGATTTATTGATTATCCAATTATATATTGATGATATAATATTTGGTGCTACTGATAATGTTTTGTGTAAAGAATTTGCTAGTCTCATGAAGGACGAGTTTGAGATGAGCATGATGGGAGAGCTCAATTTTTTTCTTGGACTCCAAATCAAGCAATCAAATGAGGGTATCTTCATCAACCAAAGTAAATACATCAAGAAAATGTTAAAAAAATTTTGGATGAAGAATGTCAAAGGAAGTGGCACCCCCATAAGCATAAGTTGCAAGCTTGATCAAGATCCAAAAGAAAAAGTAGTAGATCCTAAGCTATATCGAGGTATAATTGGATCTTTACTATATTTTACTTTAAGTAGGCCGGACATAATGTTTAGTGTATGCATGTGTGTGCGTTATCAATCAAATCCTAAGGAATCAAATGTATTAACAATTAAAAGAATCTTTAAGTATTTAATAAATACTCAAGATGTTGGTTTATGATACTCTAAACAATCTTCATTAGACTTAATTGGTTATAGTGATTCAGATTTTGCTGGTTGTTGCTTAGATAGGAAGAGTACAAGCAGTACATATCAATTTCTAGGAGTGAATTTGATCTCATGGTTTAGCAAGAAATAAAACTCGGTAGCCTTGTCTACGACGAAAGTCGAATACATTGCTGCTGAGAGTTGTTATGCTCAACTATTATGGATCAAACAACAACTAGAAGATTATGGTATTACTTGTAATAACATTCCTATTCAATGTGACAATACAAGTGCTATAAATTTAACTAAAAATCCTATATTGCATTCAAGAACAAAATATATAGAAGTAAGACATCACTTTATTAGAGAGCATGTACAAAATAATGATATACTTCTTGAATATATGTCTACTGAAAATCAAGTTGCTGATATCTTTACAAAACTCTTGAATGAAGAAAGTTTTTGCACCATTAAATAGCAATTAGATTTATTTGATCCAATTTGTTAAATAAATATCTTATGATAATTGGTTTTAAAATGATGAGATGATTAGTTTTCATGTGATGAATCATCTAATATTTATTCATTTTTGTCTCATTTAGAAGTAAAAATTAAATGAGAAAATTTCTAGACATGAAACCCAAATATCAAAGTTTGTGCTAACCTGGGCTGACTCAGTTTTTTTCTATAAAAACTAGGTCATCCCAGTACTGGGCCAATCTAGTTTTTCTTCATAGAAAAACTGAGCCAGCTAAGTTGTCGGGCATCCTATTTTTTAAATGGACAGATCGATGGCTTTTTCATCTTTTCTTCCTTAGCGGTCTAAAGAATAACCCTAGAATCCTAAAAACCATCCCCTAGAAGCCCATTTCCACTACTCTTAGGAGGGATTTTACAGCCATGGCACCCAAGAAATAGGTTGCATCTCATCGATTGAAGCATGGATGCTCTATTCCGCCACCATGTCATGGGACACGCAGTGAAGAACGGCAAACTAAGTTTCATAAAAATCGTGCCTCACCATCTAGATCGTCTCAGTCATCCTCTCCTCCACCAAGACCATCCACTCAACCCCGTCAGCCTCCCACTTCGATTTTCCCTCCGTCTCCTTCCTTCATACCCATTCCACTCTCCTCTAGGGCTGTCACAACTGGTAGAAGAGTGGATTTTGATTTTTTAGCAAGTGAGGGTTTTGAGTCTGGAGAGGGATTAAAGTTTTAGGGATGGGAATACCTTTGCTCAGGAATAAATATTCTGACCTATCAAAACCTAGTGAGGGAGTTCTATAGCAATGTTAAGGTTAGCTCAAGTGTATTTGAATCAGAAGTCAAGAGGGTGAAAATCAATTTAACCATAGAAAAGCTAGGTGATTTACTTAGGGCATCCACTGTTGGAGCTGAGAGACTTGATGATCGAGCTAGTGGGCTGCGGTTGTTATTTGGAAGGGATGATGCCACTCATTTTGAGGAAATCCATGCTAGGGACCTATCCATGGAAAACAAACTACTTTACCACATTTTAGCCCTAATTCTAGTGCCCCGAGTAGGAAGATTTGACTTTCTCAACAAGAATGATATAGTTATGATGTACCACATTCTTACGAGGCAAAAGTTCAATCTTCCTACCTTGATCTTAAGGATAATGCAAGAAGCATCCCAAAGAGGAAAACCAGCACTACCATATGGGATGTTCTTGACACTAGTATTCCAGGACTTTGGAGTTAGCTTGGAAGGAAAACCCAGTAAGAAGCTTCAACATTATGACACATACAATCTAAAATTAATGCATAGGATGAAGTTTAAAAAGGTTAATGAAATTTGGGCGAAGTTAGATGAAGAAGGGAAAGAAAGACATGAGCCAGAGCCTGTGCCACAGCATCCAGCATCTGTACCATCTTCATCCACTGTCAGACTTAATGAAGATCAGATTGAGGATATTGTGTAGCGCATCTTGGCTAGGGTATATGATAGACTCTCCGGTGATCTTCCCTCATTGATGGAGAATGTTGTAAGAAAGGTGTTCACTGAGCAGCGCACTTCTGCATCCAACCCTCTAGAGCCTAGTGTCGATTAGATTGCATTTAGGGTCTTTTTAGTTATGCTTAGAACATTTTGGTTGTAAATGTCTATGATATGTAATGTTCAAACTTCAATATTTTGTAAGCTTGCAAGTCTTTGTATCTATAAATGAATGAAGTTTGACTTTTGGCTTGAATTGCATCAAATTCTTCATATGAATGAATGAAATTATCCCCTTTCATGCTTGACAGAATTTCTTTACATTATTGTATACTTTTTGATAATGACAAAAAGGAGGAGAAATAAAATGAGTATTGAAAATTTAATTAAATCTAAAGAATAGCACAGTACGACATACTATTTAAATGGGATGGCATACTACTTAAATAGGCATTACTTCAGCAAGAACAAATAAAGAATACGCAAATAAGTGAAAGCTATCAGAACTCAAATTATTAAATTGAAACCTTGGCACATGGTAAGGGGAAGCAACATAAAATTTGACTTAGATCAAACAGGGTCATTACACTTAGGGGGAGCATATATAAATTGATAAAATGAATATGATGCATGGGTTAATTGATAAGATTGAATGAAAATATCATTTTCAAATATCAACGAAAGGTTATACTCAAAAGATTTTGTCATCATCAAAAAGAAGAAGATTGTTGATCCTAAATTGATTTTGATGATAACAAAAGCATTTGAGTATAAATTGTTATATTATTAACATTGTTTATAAGGATATGTAGTTGTAAATCTCAAGTGCTCACAAACACCAAGTGTTGCCATTCGTCAGTAATTCAAGATTTTAGAGAGGACATTTCAAATTGGAATCATCTATCAAGAGGTTTTAATTAAGGATAAATCAAGACAAAAAGGCAAATCTAACCTATAAAGTACATTGGAGAAGAAAGGGTCATAAACAGTGTTTGGCATGCCAGGCACACAAACTGGGCCAACCTAGTCTGAGACTGAGCCATCCTAGTCTCAGTGGAAGTAAAAGATAGAAAGGCAGAATTTTTTCTAACCTAGGGGACTAAGCCAATCCAGCTGAAAATTGAGCCAACCCAGTGGAACTAGACCAACCCAGTCATAAAGTGAGCCATCCTAGTCTTAGACAACAGAAGAAGATAGAAATGGTGTTTTAGAATTTCTGAGATTGAGCCGACCCAGCTGAAAATTGAGTCGACCTAGTTTGGACTGAGCTGACCTAATTTAAAACTGAGCCGGTCCAGTGCCTGTAATGACTAATTTTTAGTTCTATAGCTTTTTCACTCCACACATCCTCTAACGACTATTTTGAGTCTTCCAATGGCTAGATCACTTTTAGAAGCCTATGATGATGACTTGTAATGGTGGAAAACCTAAGGGATACTTAAGAAAATACTTGAGACATGAAAAATAACTTTTGAATATACAAGAGAGAGCTTCTAAGCAGATTTCAATCCTTCAAGTGTGTGAGCTCAATAGTGAAAAAGTAGGAGTGCTTTTTAGTGTTACCCCTATCCTTCCGATATCCTCAATCAGCGAGAAGTTAGGCCATCACCATTGAAGATCAACTCCTACTTCTTTCAAGCATTCAAGAGAAGAAATCAAGCATACAAGCCAAGCTTCCAAATTTTCTTCGACTAAGCTTCAAGAGTTTTCTTTTCTTTTATTTATTATATTATTCATTTTTATTTCAAGTTTCTTGGGGTGAGAAACTTGGGTTGGTCCAAGCCTAGAGTTGGACATTGTATGGTTGTGCATGGTAAGCCAAAGTAAAAATCAATCGGGGTTGATTGTTAGCCTAAGAAAAAAATCATTGTATGGTTGTAGTTGGTGAACCAAGGTCAAAATCAACTAGGTTGGATTATGAGCCCAAGTAAAATAATTGGACTGTAATCAAGCCTAGTGATTATAGTTGAATTCCTAAGTGGTTTACTTCAAGAGTGGACGTAGGTGCTAAGTTTGGCACCGAACCACTATAAAATCATTGTGCTTGTGATTGCATATTACTATTCTATTGATTTTCTTCACTGCACATTACATAGCTCATTTGTTGGTATTTAATTAGATCAATCTACTTACATCATAAGCTTAATATTAAAAATATCCAATTCACCCCCTCCTCTAGGGTAGCCATACTTGGGCAACAGAGATGCTGAGGGATAAATTATTAAGATAACCCAATGAATGGTAGGGTTTAGATTAGATCAAATTTTAGGAGTGATTTTAGAACCCTCTTCTTCCTAATCTCATTAAAGAATTTGCTTCATAAGAGATTGGGTGGAAAGGTCGAGGTATGCAAAATTTCTTCTTAGAATTTGCTTTAAAAAAAATATTGCTTTCCTACTGAGTAACTGGACTCCTTCACCTAAGTAAGCATTATGGTTCGCATAAAAAGATGGACAATATAAAAAAAATAAAAATAAAAAAAAGAGTTTAGCATTTTTTTTCACTGAGTAATCGAGCCCCTTCATCTAAGCATTATGGTTCACATCAAAAGGTGGGGATGTAAAAAAATCAAAAAAAAAAATATATATAGTGGATAATAAGGAGACTAAATTGTAAGAAGATAATAAACCCCTCTCACATTAAGTTAGAAGATTTAAAGAGTAAAGTAGAGAATTGGTGAAATAAGGGCTCTTAAAATTTCTATGGCTAATACTCAGCCATTAATTGGATCAAATTGATAATCTAATGAAGTATCTCTTTAATGGTCTGACCAGGTATTATCTATTTTTTTGGGATGCCTAACCTAACTTTTCATTCAAGAACGAGTTGGTATACAATACTAATGTATCTATTTTACTCGAGGATAAGTAAAGTTCAAGTTGAGGGGTACGATGAATATATTAAATACGATATAAGAAGTATTCAAATTTATGTATTTAATCTCTATTATTTAATAATTGATGCTTCTTGTATTATGTTTTAGGAATAATTAATTATCAAGATGCAATCCTATATCAAGTCCAACATGTCTAAGTTTAAGCTTAATACAAAGTCCAATTTTTTTTAAAAAAAAAAGAAGTAAAGGATATGTGTGGTATTAACATAAAAGAATATGTTAGTTTGGAATTTTCCTTGCTTTGGCATTTAATGGTGAGTATTAAATACTCTGTGGGCATTTGCTGGGCATTGGCTGATTTTGGAGAATGGAAGTTGGTATTTTGAAAGCTTCACATGGGGAAAGGCAAGAATGCAGAAATGGCTCGCTGACTCGGACATGCACAAACAAAATAAAGAAAGAAAGCTTCATATGGGGAAACGCAAGAATGCAGGATGTGATTCATAGTAGATGGATTGCGGGATTCTAAGGAAAGAAATAATATTTGAAAATAGTGCAAGAGAAAAAATTATATTTTCTTTATCTATTTTGATTCTTCAATCTCATCCCACCATCTTTTAGGTCTTATTAATTTTTTTAGTCCCACATCTGAAAATCATGTAAAATTCTTTCCTCTTGTCACCTATAAAAAGGCTCCTGTACCCTCACTTGAGGATTATCTCAGAAATTCTTCTAGAGCCTTGCATAGAGGAAAAGGAAGGGATTACACCATGAGCAGCTAGGCTAGCAGTCTCGAGAGGAAAGAAAAATTTTGTAAGGACATAGAGCAGATTCTATTGCTCTAAATTTGTTTGTATTTTTTTTGGATGCAATAAAGATTATGCTTTTTATTTAAATTATCATGAGTTCTTTATTTGCTCTCTTTTATATGCTTTTATTTATACTTTCCTATTAGATTAATATTAGGAACAACTTTTGCTTTTTGAAGATGTGTCGTGATCTATGGGTACAGAACATGCCGAGGAAAGAAAAATTATTTACCTAGTACCTTTCAGAGATGCACCATGATCTACGGGGATGAGGCTGCTGAGGAAAGATAGATATTTTTTTAAAATTAATCATAATTATTTAATTTTAAATAAAAGAGATACAACTATGCTAGTGCAAAATTAATTCAAAACTTTCGAGTTCTTTATTTTATAATTACATCAATTTTAGGATAGTTTATTTTGTAATTCAAAATAAATCTTCTTTCTTTTATTTTACAATCTCAACTTAGTCCAAGATTCCTAAGGATACGATCTCGACTCACCCTACCTACATAGTGAGTAGAGTTATTTTTGGTGTTATTATTGACTATGCATTAGAACCTAATCTAGTAGCATAGAAATAGATTTTTGTACCAATCAAATAAACGATCTAGCAATGGTACCCGATGGCCAGATAGGTCGAACGTGTAGAACAACATCCTTAGAACTCATATGAATATAGTTTCCATATAATTCAACCCATTGACCAAAATGCTCGTAAGTGTTAGATATATGTGCCCTAGAAGCCAGAATTGGCTGACACTTGTAATACACTTCTAGGGGCAAAATTATAATTTTGACTATAATTAATGAAATGGGTTATTTTCTATCACACATGTGTATTTAGTGTCTGTGATACATCCTTTGAGTTAATGGTAATGATAATTCATATTTTCAAGAGTTGAAAATTTAAGACATGAATAATCATTATTAACTCATAAACAGCTCCCGACCATAGGATCATCACGAGGATGGTGATTGATCCGGAAGATTGGTGTACGATCGCTTCTCTTTAGTAGATGAGTCTTGAGTCTACGATGTGGAGACACCGGAGCGAGAGTACAGGTACTCGTTAGAGAACGAGGGCACTGAGCGTGACCACCTCGAGTAGTCATTAGGGAAGTCTACCTTCTCGTCAATGACTGACTCGATGCTGCAGTAGTGTGTCTGGTTCTTTGACCTGAGATGCATCGGCAGTTCACCTTGAGGGTGTTATAGTTTGACTACACCATTACTCGGTCTCCTAGCCATATGGAACCCTGAGGTGTATGTTGGCTATGACATGTTCATTGTAGGAACTGGATTGCATCAAGATGGAATCTATCTACCTCGGTGGTAGAGGAGCAGCCCTATGATGATCATGAGAATCAAGTCCAGAAATCCATGGCCATGGTAGAGTGAAATAATAGAAAGAGTTTCTATTTAGATTTTCACATTGGACTCGAATCGAATGATTACATCATATGACAGAGACTAGGGTTTGACGAGTTCACCTTAACCCTAATCTGATCGGAGCTCAAGATAGAAGAACTTGAATCACACAGGTAGCTGCACCAAGAGGTTCGCATTCAGCTCTGATGGGTTGCCACCATATACTGCTAGGTGTCACTGGTGGATTTTGGGAGCAATTAGAATGATTTAGATGATCGATCATTCTAGCTGTTCGAATCAGAAGAGTTCTGATCCATCGAAAGGAGTTTCGATGATGTCGATGATAGAGATCATGACATATCCCATTACCATACAGAACTGAACCTAACTGGGTCACACAAACAAGGGTTTGAATCTGGTGATCATCAATTGAACTGATCTAGTTCAATTGATCTGAATGAGATTCAATTAGGTTCAAGGAAATCGTGCTAGCACTCGATTGAACCTAACGTTCTTCTTTTACTATCATAAATAAGTTGTCCTGACTGAGCCAAAGGAGTTTGTGCTCAATCAGAGGCCTTCATATGGTCTGACTGGAGGTTGTCCAAGTCAGAAAAGGTTGTCTTATTTTGTAAGACATTACCTGCCATTTTTGGTCACCTGCCATTTCTTGTTCTTTGACTTTGGTCAAAAGTCTACCTTTGACTGGTCAAATGTTGACCATTGACACTTTGACTTTTGACCACATGTCATGCACCTATTGGAGAGCTGGTGGGGGCCTGTCCCCCTGCCAGAACCTGGCAAGGGAGGAGGGCGCACGCCAAGGGTGGCGTGTGCCCAAGTTGGAGGCGCCTAGGAGTCCTTGTTGGACAAGGACTCCATCTCCTTTTTGGATTCCAATTAGAGTTCTTCCTAAGAACCAACTTTGACTGGTCTTAGGCACCCTCTAAGGAGGAATCCAGGGGACTCTATTCCCACCAATCAGATTTAGATCTGATTTCACAAAGGGTTGTGATTGGTTGGGAAGAAGAGGAGTTGGATCACAAGCTTAGTCTATAAATAAGACCCTGCGCCCAACTCAATTCTAAGTGAATGCAATTCAATGAAGAAACCCCATGCCCCAAGGCTGCCTCTCCCCTCCTTCCTCCATGCCAATACCTCTTCTCCCCTTCCTCTCCACGTCCAAAAGGAGTTTTGGACCTTGGTTGGTGCGATTCAGATCAAGAGAAAGGCGATCAAAAGCTAGAAGGCTGCGCTGCTGCAAAGGACGACTGCTGATCTTCAAAAGAGTTTTGAAGATCCTCCAGATCAGATCCAGATCTAATTTTTGGAGATGTGATAGAGAAGAAGAGGATCTCCTAGATCCAACCTGAGTGGATATCGGTAGAGGCCAGGCACTTGCGTGGCTAGATCCAGAACCTTCCGCTGCAATCAGGATCATCAACAGGGTAATAGGATTACCCAAATCTAGGTAAATTAAATTTGATTTAATTTATCTTATTTTATTTTATTTATTAAAATAATAAGAATTAGATCTAAAATATATCAAGATCTGATTGAGATCAAGAGAAAAATTTTTGAAATATATCTCTTGATCTGATCAGATCTGAACGAACCTGGTCCGGGAAATCAGGATTTTCCTTCAACTGGTATCAGAGCCAAGGTTCTAAAAGTATTTAGATCTGATTTTAAATTTATTTTAATTTAAAAATAAGTGATTTTAGATGTCACATGAGATGTGATCAGATCTAAAATCAGAAAAAATTAAAATTAAATGATTTGGATCTAAGATTAGAAAATATGCATGACTAGTTCTAAAATAGAATAGTTCTATAGAATAGTCTTGCATGTTTTAATTTAATTTGATTAAATCATATTTTAGATCTATTTATTTACTATTTTTTGATATTATAATTATTATAATAACATCTAAAAAATAGCAAATAAAAATTATTTAATTTTAAACATCATATGAGATATGATTGATGCATGTCTAGACTAGTTGTAGAATAGTTCTACATAATTGTCTAGATTAGAATTTATTTTGATTAGATCAATTTAAATCTAATTTTTTAGATTATTATGAGATAATTTAGATCTAAAAATAATGCATGATTCGATACATGAGATGTATGCAAAATATGCCATGATTAGATCTAATTTGTATATGAGATATATGATATAGATCTAAAACTACTGTTTTGTAGTATTGCATGTTCCTGATTAAGGCGTTCCTCTTGGCCGTCCGGTCATAAGAATGAAGAAGGGTTTAAAGGCCCTCTCTTCCCATTCGATGGGGTGTTCTTATGATGTGTAGGGGTGCTGCGTGTTCGTCCTTAATCAGAAATCCAAAACTTACTTTCTGCAAAACCCTAGATCCTGAAACCCTAGGATTTATTGTGCATATTTTGTTTATGAACCCTACTTAATTAAAGAATTAAGATTATGGAATATTAATTAGGTCTAAAATTGAGAATTTCAGATCTAAGACATATTCATAATACTGGGTTCGGGCTTGGGTAGCTCAATTAGGTCTAAGCGGTTGATCAAACCGAATCAAGAGTTGGTTAGATGGGATCAACAATGCTTAAATTGACCAGCCTAATAGGATTAAGTCTGGGTCAAGATCGAGTCACGATCAAGCAAGACCTAATTAGGCTCAGAGGTTAGAGTCTGGATTGTAGGCTAACCCAATTGGTTCTGGACTCAACAATTTGGTGTCTAAGGTAAGTTTGGCACATACGACCGACTGGTTTTTAATTGGAAGCTACTCGACCTGAATGCATTCTTGTACGAGTTAATGGCATATTCCTTCCACCGATCTCACTTACCTGGCCATATCTGTTGACACAGTTCTGATCTGAGGTGGTCAATAATCCGAGCTAACCCATGCCACTAGGTTAGTCATAATTGTTATGACTATGACAAGTCTAGTTTAATGAGACCTGAATCAATTCTCCCTAAGAAAAGATTAAGTCTGAGGTCTTCCACCATTGTAGATGTGCGGGCCCTTCCCGGGGTTGATTGTTCTCGGCTGGATACAGTGGCTCAGTTGCACCGGAAAGATGCAACCATGTCTATTAGGCATTGGATGCTATGGGCTGGAGGATGAGTTGGGCTCAATATTTCTGGATACGGTGAGAGACTCAATTAGGAACCCAGTCTATGCAAATGGTGGGTCTGACTTAACTAAGGAGTGGATCAATATTTCCGGATACGGTGAGATTCATGAATTAGAGACCAAGTTTGGGTGCACCATGATTAGAGAATCATTGAACAAGAGTTGTTCACTCATTGGCTAACCCATCACCAATAACTGTTAGGTGAGGTGATGAGTCAGTTGGTGAGACCGCACCACCCACTAGAAATCATTAATCATGGAGATTTTTCGCATCTCTACAGAGGGAGTGTAGGGATCCGAGAAAATAGTGGGAGCTAATTTGTTTAAAAATAAAATTCCCTAAACAAATTGGTCAAGTCAAAATTACAGTATCTAACTAGAATCTTTGACTCTCTACAGGAAAATGTCTGCGTCCAACCCATTGGCACGTATCCTGGACACACATAGACTGACCTGGACCCAATTATAAAGATTGGCTCAGGAACTACAAAATTATTTTGGGATTTCTGAGAAGTTAACCCATGTATTGGACCAGGACCCTCCCACCTTACCAGCCCGTCCATCCACTGAACAGAGAGCGTCTCTGGAAAAATGGATAGACGAAGATAATAAGGCCAGATATTACATGTTGGGCTCGATGTCTGATGAGCTCCAGCGCCAACATGAAGATATCGGGACTGCTCGCCAAATGTTGGCTCACCTGCAGGAGATGTTTGGTGAACAGAGTCGCGCAGCCAAATATCAAGTCACGAAATGACTTTTTAAGGCTAAGATGCGTGATGGGCAGTCAGTCCAAGATCACTGTCTGACAATGATCAAGGACATGGAAGAGCTTGAGAAGCTCGGTGTGAAGTTAGACTTGGATCTGCAGAACGATATTATTCTGCAATCCTTGACTGATGCATATGGGCAATTCATCATGAATTACCACATGCATAAACTTCAAAATTCCTTGGCCGAATTAATGAATATGCTGGCTGGTCACCGCTGAGCTTTCTATGAAAGGTTCTAAAGGCTCAGTTCTTGCTATGGAATGGACTTCTTCCAAAAGAAAGTCTTATGGAAAGAAAAAGAAGTCTGTGAAAAAGCAAAAGGTGGAAGGATCAAAAAGAAGAAGAAGGCAGAGCCGAAGAAAAGGCCGATGTCAAAGGAAAGTGTTTCCATTGCAACAGCGACGGCCATTGGAAGCGGAACTGCCCTACTTACCTGGCCACCCTGAAGAACAAGAAGGAAGGTCCTTCTGGAGGTATGCTCGTTATTGAGTCTAACCTTACGGTTTCTTCTGCATCCAGTTGGGTGCTTGACTCTGGTTCTAGTGCTCATCTGTGCACTTCCTATGCAGGGTCTTGAGGATAGCAGGAGGCTGAGGGATGGAGACATGATCCTACGCATCGGTAATGGAGCAAGAGTTGCTGCAGTAGCCGTGGGAACATACCCTCTTCGATTACCATCTGGTTTAGACTTAGTTTTGAAAGACTGTTATTATGTGCCTGCAGCTAGCAGGAATTTGATTTCTGTTTCATGCTTAGCACAAGAAGGCTATGTGATTCACCTTCTTTAAGGACCATTGTAACATTCTTTATGAAAGAAATAAAATTGCAAATGGTTTCCTTATTAATGGTCTTTATCAGCTACATATTGATGTACCTGTTCTAACTATCGAGCAAAACGTGAATGCCAAACGACCTAGGGATAGTCCAAACGATAGATATCTATGGCACCTGAGATTAGGTCATATAGCAGAAGATAGGATCAACAAATTGGAGAAAAATGGGCTATTGAGTCCATTGACTTTTCGAGTCATATCCAACTTGTGAATCTTGTCTTCAAGGCAAAATGACCTAAACTCCCTTTTGTTGGACATGGGGAGAGGGCCACAGATCTCCTTGCCCTAGTACATACTGATGTGTGCGGCCCATTTGATGTGCCGGCTAGAGGCAATTTTGTCTACTTCATTACCTTTACCGATGATCTGTCTAGGTATGGGTATGTGTATCTTATGAGACACAAGTCTGAAGCTTTTGAAAAGTTCAAAGAATTCAGACATGAAGTAGAAAAACAAACTGGAAAAACCCATTAAGGTTCTTCGATCAGATCGAGGAGGTGAATACCTTAGCCGGAATTCCTAGACTATCTCAAGGAAAATGGCATAGTCTCTCAATGGACTCCACCAGGAACACCTCAACTCAACGGGGTTTCAGAATGGAGAAATCGGACTCTATTGGATATGGTTCGATCCATGATGAGCTTCACAGACCTCCCTGATTTTCTTTGGGGACATTCATTGTTAACTTCAATTTATCTACTGAATAGGGTTCCCTCTAAAACCGTTCCTACCACACCGTATGAGATATGGCACGGTAAGAAACCAAGTCTGAGTCATCTCAGAATTTGGGGTTGTCCGGCTCATGTCAAAAGACAACAAGCGGACAAGTTAGAGTTTAGGTCCTTTAGAGCTCGATTCATAGGATATCCTAAAGAGTCATTAGGATACTATTTCTACATTCCAGAAGACCACAATGTGATTGTGAGTCGACATGCCATCTTTCTTGAAAAATAGTTTATTCAAGATAGCGGCATTGGAAAGCAGATTAAGCTTGATGAGAAAGTCTCACAAGTACAACGAGCTAAGGACCAATTGGAACCAAATCAGGTTGAGCCAATAAGAACACTACCTCCTCCACCTCGTAGATCGGAAAGAGTTTTCCCGTCCCCCTGAAAGATACTTAGGTATTATTTCAGAGGATGTAGAGGAAAATGTTCCTCGTAGGTAATGGTGCTCATGGTGATGATCCCAAAACCTACAACGAGGCGATATCAGATATCGACTCCGAGAAATGGCTAGAGGCAATGCAGTCAGAAATTGACTCGATGCACTCAAACCAAGTCTGGACCTTGGTAGATCCACCAGAAGGTATAGTACCTATTGGGTGTAAATGGATCTTCAAGAGAAAGATTGGTGCAGATGGGAATATGGAGACATTCAAGGCTAGACTAGTGGCAAAAGGTTATAGTCAACGCGAAGGCATTGACTATCAGGATACCTTTTCCAGTGGCTATGCTAAAATCCATCCGCACATTGCTTGCCGTTGCAGCCTATTTCGATTATGAAATATGGCAAATGGACGTGAAAACGGCATTCTTGAATGGATATCTTGAGGAAGATATCTATATGGAACAGCCGTTAAGTTTCACATCCAGTGATAATGATCACAAGATTTGCAAGCTGCAAAGGTCCATATATGGACTTAAGCAAGCATCTCGGAGCTGGAACACTCATTTCAATGATGTGATCAAAAAGTTTGGTTTCATCAAAAATGAAGAGGAACCGTGTGTTTTCAAAAAGGTCAGTGGGAGCGCTGTTGTCTTCCTCGTATTGTACGTGGATGACATCCTCCTTATTGGGAATGATATTCCCATGTTGACAATCAGTCAAGATTATGGTTGTCCAAGGAATTCTCCATGAAAGACCTAGGTGAAGCATCCTTTATTCTAGGAATTAAGGTCTATAGGGATAGACCGAATAGGATGCTAGGACTTTCACAGAAGATGTACATAGAGGAAGTACTAAAGAGGTTTAGTATGGAAAACTCTAAGAGGGGATTAATACCCTTCAGACATGGTATTCATCTTTCCAAGAAGATGTGCCCCTAGCACACCTGAGGAAATAGAACGCATGAGCAAGATCCCTTATGCTTCTGCAATAGGGAGCCTCATGTATGCCATGCTATGTACACGACCTGATATAGCCCATGCTGTGAGTGTCACAAGCAGATATCAGTCAAATCCAGGTGAAGAACACTGGACTTCTGTGAAATGTATCCTTAAGTACTTGAGAAGAACTAAGGATATGATGTTGGTCTTTGGTAATGGAGAACTCCAAGTCCAGGGATACACAGACTCGGACTTCATGTCCGATATAGATGATCGAAAGTCGACATCTGGCAGACTGTTTGTGCTGTAATGAAGAGTTCCAAGCAAACGGTGATACCACCTCATCCGCGATTACCTTGAGAAGGGTTACATGTCGAGGTCAAGAGAGTCAACTCCGCAGATAATGTGGCAGACCCACTTACAAAGCCGTTGGGCCAGCAGAAGATCGAAGCCCACCTTGAGAAGATGGGACTTAGACTTGTAGCCAATTGGCTTTAGGACAAGTGGGAGATTGTTAGATATATGTGCCCTAGAAGCCAGAATTGGCTGACACTTGTAATACACTTCTAGGGGCAAAATTATAATTTTGACTAATAATCAATAAAATGGGTTATTTTCTATCACATATGTGTATTTAGTGTCTGTGATACATCCTTTGAGTTAATGGTAATGATAATTCATATTTTCAAGAGTTGAAAATTTAAGACATGAATAATCATTATTAACTCATAAAATGCTTCCGACCATAGGATCATCACGAGGATGGTGATTGATCCGGAAGGTTGGTGTACAATCGCTTCTCTTTAGTAGATGAGTCTTGAGTCTACGGTGTGGAGACACCGGAGCGAGAGTACAGGTACTCGTTAGAGAACGAGGGCACTGAGCGTGACCACCTCGAGTAGTCATTAGGGAGTCTACCTTCTCGTCAATGACTGACTCGATGCTGCAGTAGTGTGTCTGGTTCTTTGACCTGAGGATGCATCGGCAGTTCACCTTGAGGGTGTTATAGTTTGACTACACCATTACTCGGTCTCCTAGCCATATGGAACCCTGAGGTGTATGTTGGCTATAGCATGTTCATTGTAGGAACTGGATTGCATCAAGATGGAATCTATCTACCTCGGTGGTAGAGGAGCAGCCCTATGATGATCATGAGAATCAAGTCCAGAAATCCATGGCCATGGTAGAGTGAAATAATAGAAAGAGTTTCTATTTAGATTTTCACATTGGACTCGAATCGAATGATTACATCATATGACAGAGACTAGGGTTTGACGAGTTCACCTTAACCCTAATCTGATCGGGGCTCAAGATAGAAGAACTTAATCACACAGGTAGCTGCACCAAGAGGTTCGCATTCAGCTCTGATGGGTTGCCACCATATACTGCTAGGTGTCACTGGTGGATTTTGGGAGCAATTAGAATGATTTAGATGATCGATCATTCTAGCTGTTCGAATCAGAAGAGTTCTGATCCATCGAAAGGAGTTTCGATGATGTCGATGATAGAGATCATGACATATCCCATTACCATACAGAACTGAACCTAACTGGGTCACACAAACAAGGGTTTGAATCTGGTGATCATCAATTGAACTGATCTAGTTCAATTGATCTGAATGAGATTCAATTAGGTTCAAGGAAATCGTGCTAGCACTCGATTGAACCTAACGTTCTTCTTTTGCTATCATAAATAAGTTGTCCTGACTGAGCCAAAGGAAGTTTGTGCTCAATCAGAGGCCTTCATATGGTCTGACTGGAGGTTGTCCAAGTCAGAAATAGGTTGTCTTATTTGTAAGACATTACCTGCCATTTTTGGTCACCTGCCATTTCTTGTTCTTTGACTTTGGTCAAAAGTCTACCTTTGACTGGTCAAACGTTGACCATTGACCACTTTGACTTTTGACCACATGTCATGCACCTATTGGAGAGCTGGTGGGGGCCTGTCCCCCTGCCAGAACCTGGCAAGGAGAGAAGGGCGCACGCCAAGGGTGGCGTGCCCAAGTTAGGAGGCGCCTAGGAGTCCTTGTTGGACAAGGACTCCATCTCCTTTTTGGATTCCAATTAGAGTTCTTCTAAGAACCAACTTTGACTGGTCTTAGGCGCCCTCTAAGGAGGAATCCAGGGGTCTCTATTCCACCAATCAGATTTAGATCTGATTTCACAAAGGGTTGTGATTGGTTGGAGAGGAAGAGGAGTTGGATCACAAGAGTCTATAAATAAGACCCTGCGCCCAACCCTAATTCTAAGTGAATGCAATTCAATTGAGAAACCCCATGCCCCAAGGCTGCCTCTCCCCTCCTTCTCCATGCCATAGCTTCTTCTCCCCTTGCTCTCCACGTCCAAAAGGAGTTTTGGACTTAGGTTGGTGCGATTCAGATCAAAGGAAAGGCGATCAAAAGCAAGAAGGCTGCGCTGCTGCAAAAGGACGACTGCTGATCTTCAAAAGAGTTTTGAAGATCCTCCAGATCAGATCCAGATCTAATTTTTGGAGGTGTGATAGAGAAGAAGAGGATCTCCAGATCCAACCCGAGTGGATACCGGTAGAGGCCAGGCGCTTGCGTGGCTAGATCCAGAACCTTCCGCTGCAATCAGGATCATCTACAGGGTAATAGGATTATCCAAATTAGGTAAATTAAATTTGATTTAATTTATCTTATTTTATTTTATTTATTAAATTAATAAGAATCAGATCTGAAACATATCAAGATCTGATTGAGATCAAGAAAAAATTTTTGAAATATATCTCTTGATCTGATCAGATCTGGACGAACCTGGACCGAGAAATCAGGATTTTCCTTCAGTAAGATACCTCAAAGTTTAACTGTCAACTCTGATCAGGTTGTCTACATTGTATTTCAAAATATCAAATCCATTTGATGGATTATCCTGGCCAAGATTTTGCTATATTGAAATATAGTAATACATTATTCTCCAACTCTTGGAGTGGTCAATCCCATCTTGATCACACACCGACTTCGCGAGTACTTGACTATGTCCAGAAGTCTTCCATTACTAAATTAGAAATTCAGTTAGTTCGATACCAAAGCACAGTGAGTTATTTTTAAGTCATTGAGGTGATCTCAGATCTAAGGGACACTTATACCTATATCCCATCAGAGACATTCTCGGTAATAGAATGCTCTAGAGTTGGTCACATTCAAAGATAATATACCCATACATCTCATTTGTATGCCATACCAATGCCTCCATACTCCTTGGTTAAGAGGACAATCAACCCATATGGTATACAGAGATCTATGCTCGATAGATGCTGTCATTCTAATTGATAGTCTATCATTTGGTTGTAAATTATTTTAAGGACTAATTAATAAATTCTTTTTTTATCAAAGCTAAATAGTCCTAAAAACTTCATCATAATAATAAAGTTCGTTAGAAGATGAATACTTTATGATGAAAATACCCAAAAATATTTATTAATTAATAAATTAATTATAATTATAATATAGCTCAAAAATCAATAGACTGACGATTAGCTTTGAAACATATTTTTCAATAATTATCACCATAACAATCCCATTTTAAGGATCTAATAATTTTAGAGGATTTGATTAATAGTTTTAGAAGAAGGGAGTTAGATGAACTAGCTAATCATGATCCTCCCTCTAACTTTACCAAGTCATATTAAGAGACACCATAGATAGGCTAGTCTAGGAGCATCTAAATTAGTCACACTGATTTACCTAGCTAACATGGGTCAGTTCGAATTGTCAAGTGATCCAATCAAAACATAACTTCACCGAGAAGGCCAAATAAGTGAGATCGATGGGAGCGATATGCCATTAATTCGTCAAAGATCGAATCGGTGCAAATAGCTTCCAATTAAAAATCATTGATCAAAACTACTAGACTTACCTTTGACACCAACTGATTAATTAGTTTCGATTGGATCAACCTAACATTTCGAGCTAAACCGCTTAACCAAGAATCAAGTCTATTTTGGTTCTTGTTAAAGACATGGACTTGACCCACTACAACGATTGTAATTGATCTAAAGAGATCTTGATCTAATCTAAGATAATAATTGATTAGATTTAGTCAACTCTCTAATTAAGTCCATTTTCTAATCTAATCTTAAGTCTAACCTAATTAATAGACCTAATTCGCTCTAACCCATTAACCCAATATTATGATTTGTGTCTTAGAATTTTTAATTCATAATCCTAGATCCTAAATAAAATAATTCTTAATTCTTAATTCTTAATTAAGTTTTGGACTGAGGCTTAGGATTTGGCATTTCAAAAATGATTTTCATGCTAGTAATGTTGAAAATTGAGCAGGGTTAAAGCATGCATTTTTGAAACTTTTTCGAATTAAATTTATAGTGAAAGAAAAATTAATCTACTATTAATTCTATGTATGCAATGATCAGATCATTAAACCCTACTTAGGATCTAGACATTCTAATATATTATAAAAAATTTAAATGCTATCGATCAACAAATCATATTCGCTGATCGACTTATATCCAGAACATAATACCTGTGCGTGGATAGATGATCTCTATGATCCAAATCCATAGGAGAAAGCTTTCATGTCACGTTGCAGTCGCACTCACATCCAGCCTCTATGGTCAGTCCACATAGAGCTTCAAGTCTCGATCAGCTCTACCAAAGTGCAAGCTCCTTGCTGGGGCCTTCAATGTCTGCTCTTCATCAATCTGATCGACGATCTTTCTCCTGATCTTTTAGATGATCTAAAAGGATAAAAGATAATATATGGAGGATGATGAGGTGGTGTAGAAAGTCTGGTGGTGATCCGATGGTCACAGCACTCGATCTCTCCGCCCGAGCCCTGAGTCCCAACTCTAGGGTTTTGAACACTCAAAAAACCCTGACACCTGAAAATCCTCTCACGCACTCTCTCTTTGGAATTTTCCCATGAAATAAATTTTTACAAGTAGAGGGGCTCTCCTTCTACTATACACCCACTCTCAAAAACTTTTTAGATGTGTCACAAAAGAAAAAAAATAATAGAAGTGGTGTGTGAGGAATGTTGGTGCAGGAAAGACACACTTCTCTCCTAGACTTTTTCATGCCCAGACTTGCACCCCTCTCAATTTTTCTCTCTTTAAAAAGGCTTCCCATGCCCCTCTCAAATACCTCATGCTAATCCACACATGCCAAAAAAAAATTTCTTCTTAAAGAGGCAATAATAGATGGGAATTCCGCATGTGTGGAGATAAGGTAGGGAGGTTAGGTTGTTTTAACCACTCACTTGATTTCAAAAATCAAGTGAGTCTCTTATCCTTATCCAGTGCCCTTCCCATGAATTTGACATGCAAGACTCTCCTTTTGTGCATCCATGCCAAAAGAATCAGAAAATTGGTGACAAAAAAATATTAGGGAGCATGGAGAATGGATAACAGAGGATTAGTTTCAAACTCTAACAAAATAAGTTGAATTCAAAATTCAACTTGCTTTGAATTGGTCCAACCATTGGACCAAGTCAAAGGCAGATGAGAGGGGGGGCACAAAAACTTATTTCTAGGCATGGGAATTCTCATGCACAACATAAAGGGGCATGGAGTATGGGCGGACAAAGTCAAAGTGGCATAGGGAGAAAAGATAATTTGAAATTCAAACTAACTTTGAATTGGTCCAATTTGGCAACCAAACCAATTAATCTAGATCCAATTTGACCAAGTTAAATCCAACCAAATTAGGGTTAACCAAATTTAATTAAAATATAATCAAATTAAAAATTAATTAGATCTAAGTTCTGATCAAATTAGGATCGAATCTCCCATAGCAATTAGGTCAACTCATGACCTGATCGGGTCAAACCCAATTGAATCAAATTCAAATAGATTTGATCAAATTCTCATCGCTCAATCAAATTGAGCTAATTAGCAATCTAATTACTAATTGATCTTTCAATAATATCAGAATCCCAATCAGATGAGTGTCTGGGCAACAGAGTTCCATCTATATGAAACTCTTAAAGAGTCTCAAACTAGTGGGACTCTTGAATCCAGTGTCCCAAATGAATGAAACTCACAATCTCAGAGTCCCAAATCAGTGAGATTCTTGATCAGAGAGTTCCAAATAAGTAGGACTCGAAGTTCCAGTCCAGTGGGATCTATAAAGATAGAGTCCTAGTCTAGTGAAACTCCTGATCATAGAGTCCCAGTCCAATGGGACTGTTGACCATAGAGTCTCAAATCATTGGGACTTTTGATCAACCATCAGATCAGGAAGAAATTTCTATTGTATTTGACCCCATAGGTTTGAATCCTAATTTGATATCATAAGAACTAATTTTTTGTACCAATCAATGTATCCATCTAGTAATGGTACCCAACGTCTGGATAGATTGAATAATTATAATGCAACATCGATGAACCTATGGCATATGATTATCGTATAATTCATTTCCTTGACCTCAATAATCAAAAGATGACCTAGGGTTTAACTATCAATCCTAAAAAATTATCTACAGTGTATTTCAAATTTTAGTGTCCATCGAATGGACCACCTCGACTAAGGTTTTGCTAAATTAAAATATTTTGATGCACTTACTCCAACACTTGTAGGGGTCAATCCCATCTTGACTCATGCACCAACTACATAAGTATTTGACTGCATCTAGTAGCCTTCCATCACTGAGTTAGAAATTTAGGTAGTCCGATACCTAAGTATAAAAAGTTGCTTGCAGGTCACCATGGTGATCTTAGGTTTAAGGAATACTTATACCCATATCCTTCGCGAGCAACTCTTAATAGCAGGGAGCTATGTAGTTGGATCACATTCAATGAAATGTAGCCCTACACTTTACCTACATGCCATACTAGTACTTCATACTTCTTGGTTAAGAGGACAACCAACGCATATGGCATACAATGACCTACACTTGATATGTTGTCATCCTAGGTAATAATGTATTATTCGATCGTGAACAAGTTTAAGGACTAAATAACAAATCCTCCTTTGTCGAGTCTAAATAGTCCTAAGAACTTTATCACCGAAGAGTTCATTACAGAAAGATGCACAAAAATGATAAAAAATCTAAAATAATAATTTTATTTATTATAATAATTCAAGTATATTTATAATTAGCTCAACCATCTACAACCTAGATGATTGGCTTTAGGATACATTTTTCAATAACTCCCACTTAGACTAAAGCCACTCATAATAGTATCGAATACCCATCTTCCATTTGTGATTGTTGAACTCTTTGATTCCAAAGACTTTAGTAAATGGGTCAACTCCTTTTCATTGATCTTTTGAAAGTCAACATCACATCGCTCCATGATCTCTCATACAAGGTGATAGCGATGCAGAATGTGCTTGGTGCGCTGATGTGCCTTCGGCTCCTTTGCTTGAGCTATAGCTCTAGTGCTGTCATAGAAAAGCAAAATCAGAAGGTGCCACTCCTTCCTCATCGATGAACTTCTATAGCTACATAGCTTTCTCTATAGCATTGGATGATGTGACATACTCTACCTCACATACAGAATCGATCATAATATGCTACTTAGAACTCTTCTAGCAAACAGCTCCACTGTTTAGGATAAACAAATTATCTGACACACTCTTACTGTCATCATATTCTAACTAAAAATTGGAATCGATATATCCCATAAGTTTCAAGTTAGCATCTCCATAGATGAGCCATTGATCCTTAGTATTTCTTAAATACTTCAAGATTGTCTTTACAACCTTTCAGTAATTCTCATCCAGATCGGACTGGTATCTACTCACCATCTCTAGTGAGTATGCCATATCTGGTCTCGTACACGTAATGGTATACATAATAGAATCCACTACCAAAGCATATGGTATTCTACTCATACGCTCTTTTTCTTGAGGAGTTGTCGACAATCCCTCTTCAAAAGAATTATTCCATGGCCTATCAGAAGATAGTCCTTTTTAAAATTTCCAATGTTGAATTGCTTTAGCATGATGTCGATGTACGTAGACTAAGACAACCCAAGCAATCTTTTAGATCTATCTCTATAGATCTTCATCCCTAGGATGTAGGAAACTTCTCCCAAGTCCTTCATGGAGAATTATGATAATAGCTAAATCTTTGTTCCCTATAGTGCAGAAATATCATTCCTGATTAAGAGAATATTATCCACATATAGTATAAGAAATACAACTATAGAATCATTAGCCCATTTATACATGCAGGGTTTCTCTCCATTCTTAATAAAGCCATACATTTTGATCACTTTATCAAAATGCATATTCCAACTCCACGATGCCTGCTTCAATCCATAAATGGATCTCTGAAGCTTGTATACCTTGGACTCATCTATGGATATGAAACCCTCAGGCTGCATCATATACATCCCTTCATCCACCTCTTTATTTAGAAAAGCTATTTTCACATTCATTTGCCAGATCTTATAGTCTAAGTATGCCGCTATCACAAATGGACTTGAGTATTGCCACTAGAAAAAATATCTCATCATAGTCAATACAATAACACTAACGATATCCCATGACAACTAGACGAGCATTATAGGTCTCCATATTTTCATCCATGTTCCTTTTTCTTTTAAAAATTTACTTACATCCAATGGATTTTATCTCTTCAAGTGGATCAACCAGTGTCCATCTATTGACCTTCATGGACTCCATTTTAGACTTCATGGCTTCTAGCCACTTGTCGAAGTCAGACCTCTGCATGACATCTATGTAGGTGATCGGATCCTCATTATTCTCATCGAGTTCGATAGGATCACCATCCTGAACCAAGAAATTATAGTATTTATCCGATTGACTCAGTACTCTACCTGATCTCCTTAAAGGTACGTCTTCAATGGGCATTGGGTTTGATCTTATCAACTCCAGTTTTGCAAGTTCACTAGAACGTATCAGTTCTTTCACCTGTCAAACTTCACTAAGTTCAACATTAGAGGTAGCAGTTCTTTTCCTAAGAAACTTTTTTTCAAAAAGACTATCCTATTGCTGATGAACATCTTTTGTTCTTCAGCAAGATAGAAGTAATAACCCCTAGTTTCCTTAGGATATCCTATGAACAAGCACTTCTCGGATCTTGGTCCAAGGTTTTTTGGCTTCAGATATTTGATATAAGTGGAACATCTCCAAACCCTAAGGTGAGAGAGTATCGATCTATGTCCAGTCCATATCTTATATGGAGTCTTTGCTACAAACTTGCTTGGAACATTGTTCAAAACAAAATAAGTAGTCTCAAGTGCACATCCCTAGAAAGAAATAGGTAGACTTGCAAATCCCATCATGGATCGAACCATGTCTAATAGGATTTGATTCCTCCTTTTGGATACACCATTATGCTATAGTGTTCCAGGAGGTGTCCATTATGAGAGAATCATATTCTTTCCTAGATATATCAAAAAATCGTTAGAAGGATATTCACCTCCTTGGTTTGACTGAAGAGTTTTAATTCTCTTCCTAAGTTATTTTTCTACCTCATTTCGATATCATTTGAATATTTCAAATGAATTGAATTTACTCTTCATGAAATAGACATACCCATACCTAAATAGGTCATTAGTAAATGTAATGAACTAGTAAAACCCACCTCTAGCACATGTGTTCATAAGTCCACATACATTAGTATGTACTAGACCTAGAAGCTCTATGGCCCGCTCACCCTTTCTAGTAAAAGGTGATTTGGTCATTTTACCAAGAAGGTAGGACTCACGATAGTCAATGATTCACAATCATTGATGTCAAGGATATGCTTCTTGACTAACCTATTGATCCTATTCTTATTTATATAATTGAGCCTACATTGCCAAAGATAGACATCGATGATATTATCAAGTTTTGGATATTTATTTGATGTGTACATTACACTAATAGACTATGATAAAATATAAATATTATTTCTTATTTATTCTTACATTACTATAATATCATTCATAATTATATCATAATATTTTTTTTATTAACAAATAATAATCATCTTGGGCCAAAAGCCCAATAGATATTATGTTCATCATAAAAGATGGACAATAGTGATAGTCACTTAAAATGATATTATTATTTTTGAAAACAATCTCAAGAGTTTTCAATGCTAGGACTGGGACTTGACTTTTATCCCTAACATTTAGAAATCTATCACCATTCTCAAACTTTCTACTAATTTGAAGTCCATGCAATGAATTACATATGTAAACTGGACTCTCGGTATCTAATACCCAGGTAGATGTATCACAAACAGAAAAATTATAAGATGTTATCATATAACAGCTTGACCAGCAACCACTTACATATTTCTTCTGTTTAGCCCATTTAGATCATGGAGACCATTTCTCTTCGGGTTTGCCTGAATAAGGTCAACACTAGACTTCTCATATTTAGGTCCTAAAAGCTTGTCACTATCCAATAGTGAATGGAGCAGACTTACACTAGTCATTCTATTTATCTGAAAGAAAAACATAAGACCAAATTAGTACTTGAATTAATTAACCCTAAAGATTTAGACTTTATTCTAAAGATCCTTCCACTTTATAAATTGGTATTCACTATCTCCAATTCAAGAAATTACACTAACTCATTAGTGGGTACTGAATCCACATAGACTACAAATGGGCCCAAGAAAAGTTCTGGCTAACCTGTGTGCATCTATAGGTAGGTTAATAATCAATTATTTCTCTAAATAATTTTTAGTAATTAGGTTTTATCTCAAAAGCCAATTCAATAGGCTATGACCTCCACTAAAAAGATTTGATTAGGTCCAACCATTAACATGATTGAGTTCGATGCATTAAACCAATGATGACCATGTAAGCTCAGAAGTGGCACTCTCAAGTTTTGGAAATATGAGAAGACAGATCATGAGAAGATGGGAGCAAGTCAAAAGAGAAATTAGCTTGAGTAGCAAAGTTCAGGAACTTAGCTAACTCACCGCGAGATTGGGTCGGCTTAGTCCAGGACTGGATCGGCTATGTCTTAGAGAAAAATTCAAATAAAAAGTAGTATTTTTGGGACTGCTAGCATGGTACACAACTGAGTCAGTTTAGTCTTAGACTGAGTCGACCTAGTCGCAGATTAGCCAAATCAATTTGAAATTGGGTTAGCTCAATTTTTGTGGGTCTGTTTTCTATACGTGGATTGTTTTGAATTTAGAGAGTTTTTCTATAAGCTTGGGCTTGATCCTTTTGTAAAGTATATATACTAAAAATAGTTCAAGATTGTAGTGGATGCTAAATTCATTGAAATAAAGCTCTTTTCTTCCAAAAATCTCTACTACTCTTCTTCTCTATTCCTTGAATCCATTGATGGTGCTTCTACAGTAATCTCTAAGGTGTTCTTTCTTGTTATTTGACTGATCACCAGCGGCCATGCAAGTCCGTGTGGGGAATCAATTTTCACAGCAATTGGTATCAGAGCGGTGTTGCTTGGAAGGAAGGAAGATACCTAGAATTTCTACATCCAAGATTTGTTGCACCAGATTTTATCCTAAAAAGTTCTTGTTTGCTTCATGGTTGTCTCTAGATTGAGGTGGAGATTTGTTACACGAAGTAAGGGTGATACAGAAGGTTAAAAAGAGGACCTAGTGCATTTAGATCTTCTTTGAAGGATAGTTTTATTTGTGTGTGATTATGAAAGGATGTTAGGATTTTGTTCTTGACTTGTTCGAAGTCATGAGATCAAGTGGACTCAAGGTAAATTTTGAGAAGTTCGATGGTAAGAAAAACTTTATCTTATGATAGCAAAGGATAAAGGATTTGTTGGTTCAGTAGAGGATCTATAAGGTCTTCATAAGAAAAAGGCTAGAAAAGATCAATGCCGAGGTTGAAAAGAGTTGGAAGAAATTGCTTTTAGCATAATTAGAATGTGCTATGCCGATCAGGTGCTACTCGAGGTTTGCATAGAGACCACGGCAAAGGAGCTCTAGATGAGACTAGAGAACACATACATTGAAAAGAACATGATGAATAAGCTATGGTTGAAGAAATAGCTGTATAGTCTAAGGATACCAGAAGGCGGAGATCTTCTTGCACATATCCAAAGGTTTAATTAGGTGTGTTTTGAGGTGATGAATTTGAATGTGAAGATTGATGAGGAAGATCAGGCATTGCTGCTGTTTTATTCTCTCACAGACTCATATGATGGTCTCATAACAATTTTAGTTTATGAAAAGAAGATCCTAAACTATAAAGAAGTTGTTGATGTGATCAGATCGAATGAACAGAGGGAAAAGATCTACAAGGAAGATCCCATGTCTAAAATCTTAGCTGTGAATGAAAGATAGGAAAGATCAAAGGAGAAGATAGGAGAAAAATTGAAAGATAGGTCAAAGTCTTGGGATCAGAGGAAGACATTGAAATGTTATAAATGTCATCAGCCTGGACACCTAAGAAGAGATTGTCTCCTTTTGAGCTCAGAAAAAGAAAAAGCTAACAAGAGTGATGATACAGCTTCGGTGAGTAGTGAAGAAGATCTGCTAGTTGTATCAAATGGATCCACAGAGTACGATACTATGTGGATATTGGATTCAGCATGCTCGCACTACTATACTTCTCATCGGGAGTGGTTCTCTACCTACCAGAAGATTGATGGAGCAAGTGTTAGCCTTAGAGATGATCACCCATCCAGAGTAGATGGAGTTGGCTTAATCAAGATGATGATGTACGATGGATCATTCATATATTATCAAATATCAGGCATGTACCAAAATTGAAAAAGAATTTGATTTTTTTGGGCTACATGGAGGAGCAGGGTTATATTTTTAGTAGCTAGGCTGGGAGTGGATGTCTAAAAATTTTCAAGAAAGCTTTGGTGGTGATGAGAGATAGAAGACTGAGCAACAATCTTTATAGAATGAAAGAATCGATGGTGAATGATAGTGCAGAGATGCTAGCAGTGGCTTAGGAGGACCAGCTATTATATCGACTGTGGTACTATTGGATGGGTCATATGAGTGATCGAGGGCTTACTAAACTCAGTGGAAGAAGGATGATCCCAGTCCTGAAAAAGGAGGGCATAGATTTATATGAGCCATGCATTTTTGGTAAACAACATAAGATGAAGTTTGCCAAAAATACCAAGCATAGTGAAGGAGTGCTGGATTTAGTACACTCAGATGTATGGGGACCAGCTCCTATATTAGCTAGAGGTGGGGCAAGATATTTTATCACTTTCATTGATGATTTCTCAAGAAAGATGTGGGTTTATCTTATTAGAGAAAAGTCAGAGGTAATTGTCTGGTTCAAAGCCTGGAGAGCTGAAGTGGAGGAGTCAAGAAGATGGGTGAAGTATTTGAGGTCGAATAATGGAGGTGAGTATACAAGCCTGAAGTTCAGGAGGTACTATTAGGAAAATGGTATCAAACGTTATTACACAATGAAGATGACTCTCCAGTAGAATGGTATCGTAGAAAGAATGAATCGAGCACTAATCGAGAAGGCATGGTTTTTAAGGTTGCAGACATCACTTCCGAAATTCTTTTGGGATGATGCTCCAATTTTTTCTTATTTTCATATCAACAGGTCCCCTCACTGCAAGCTGAATGATGGCATTCTAGAAGAGATCTGGAGTGGAAAGAAGGTGGAGCTTGGTCACGTGAAGATCTTCGGTTGCATAACCTATGCACATGTGGAGGCAACCGAGAGTAAGTTAGATCCTAAATCTCAAAAGATGACATTCATATGATATCCATAAGGAATCAAGGGGTACCTGCTATGGAATCCTAAAGCACAAAAGGTAATGATCAGTAAGGCTATCATTTTTGATAAAAAGAGCATCTTGGAGAGGCCTGAGAATATTGGAGCAATTACAAAAATAAAGATGAACAGTGGTGGCTAGTTAGAGAATAATGGTATGCAGGTTACATCCACTTACATGAGTATTCCTATTAAGGTGGAGTTGGGTAGAAAAGTTTTATCTCAGATTGAAAATCAACATAAAAGGCCAGTTTAGATGGATGTATAAGATTAATCATAGATTTCAGATAGAGATGTGCTAGTGGGAGTGGCTTTACACAAGTCCTAGTATACTATTAGAAGGCCAATCAGATATGGCATTGATGAGGTTATCTCCTATGCACTCATCACTGTAATGGTGTTAGGATTTGACACCTCAAATTCGACCCATAGTAAGAAGAGAATCAATTTTTAGCATAGCAGTCAGGCCGGCTCTGATACGCGGTTGAGCCAGCTCAGATTGAAATTGATCCAGCTTGAACCATAGTTGAGCTGGCACTCTCAGGTAGACAGATAATAGGAGTCTAGGAGAGACACAGTCGAGTCAGCTCGATCCATGATCGAGCCAACTCGACGGAGGTGAATAGAACATGATAGGATTTTTTTTATTTAGACTCGGATTGTGATTAATCCAAGGAGTCTTTAGGAGTTGCGCATGGACCATAGGATCCAACGACCATGGAGGATTGCGATCATGATTTGAAGGTTGAAAAATATTTCAAGACTCCATCAAGGACATGTTTGACTCATATTAGGAGAACAAACCCTATTAGGACTCCTGTGAACTGCTGAGAAGAGGATTCTCATCTTATTTAAAGGACTGAGGTGCTATGAAGCAAAAAAAGTAGGTGCGTGCGGTGTGAGAGGCACGTAAAGAGGCTCAGGTAGCCATCGAGAGGAGCTTGGCAGAGCATCGAGTACGTGCAGCCCGCGAGAGAGAGAAATAATAGGTGCGTAGCATCCGATGAGGAGGCTATGAGGGCAGAGCATTTTGTAGCTTCTATGGGTCTCCTTGGGATTATGAGAGAGCTTTTGTAAGGTTAGCTTCTAGTTTAGAGAGATTTATGTACGGTGAGTTGAGTGTTGATGTTCTCCTCTTGTACATATTTTTTTTCTTTCATAGTGAAGCTTTGTATGCCCCATGAAGGCGAGCCTTTAGGCTGATCCACGTACTTAATTATTTTCTTATTTTATTTTTTTTTCTTTCTGTCATAATAATTTGGTACTAGATTCTTAACAAGCAGTATCAAAATAGCTGATATCCCAAAAGTTTGGTATCAAAGTGAGTTGATACCACAACAATTGGTATTAGAGCTAGATAGTATCAAAGCATAAATTATAGCAGTGGATAGAGGTTGAAGAATATGGAGAAGATAAGCACAGTCAAGATGAAGATCAATAGATTCGATGGGAAGGGCAATTTCTTCTTATGGCAAGCAAGGATAAAGGATATCCTCATCCAACATGGGTTGATCGATGCTTTCTTATATGACGAGATGCCAGCCACCATAGAGATAAAGGATTGAAAGCGAATCCAGATGCAGGCGGTGAGCATGATCTACTTATAGCTAGCGGATGATGTAGTGATCCATGTACATAGCGAGACTTCTCCGATGGTGCTGTGGTTGAAGCTCGAGGAGTTATACATGGCGAAGTCACTCACCAATATGCTATTCCTTTGGAGGCAGTTCTACTAGATATGGATAGATGAAGGCTAGAGTATGTGGGAGCATCTATCCAACTTTCAGAAGATCCTCACCGACCTCCTTAGCATTGATGAAAAAGTTGAGGAAAAGATCAGGGCATTGGTCTTGCTAGCATCGCTCTTCCCTTTATTTGAGTCCTTGGTAACTGCTCTTCCAGTGGGAAAGAGCACCATTAAGATGAACAAGGTCACTACAGCGATACTCTAGAATGAGGTTCTCAAGAGGGAGAACCCAGCTTCGAGCTTAGATGGCGGCAGCTCAGCTTTAGCAGTTCTAGAAAAGTAGGAGGTAGTAGATGGAGTGGCAAAGAATTACGAGGAGGACGATCCAGGTCCAAGATGAGGGATCCTAGCAAGATCAGATGCTACAGGTGCAATGAGTTGGGGCATTGAATTAAGGATTGCCCATAACTCAAGAATTGGATGAGGGCTACTACAGCTACGGCTAGTAGTGAGTTGAGGATGATGTCCTAGAGATATCTGATGAGGTATCTAGTTCTTTCTAGCAGTGGATTTTAGATTCTGCATGTACATATCATGTTTGTTATAGAAAGATATAGTTTGATTCCTTGGAGCGTAGTGATGGCACTATTTTTCTGTTAGATGGATTGAGCTGTATGATTAGAGGCATCAGGATGGTCAACTGGAAGACACATGATGGTGTAGTGAGGAGATTGGGGTAGGTTCGATACATATCCAATTGTAGATGAAATCTTATCTCACTAAGCAGACTGAATTTAAATGGCTATAGGTGGGTAGCTGGTGATGGAATCCTAAAGGTCATGCATGGTTATAGGATGATATTGGAGGGAAAGAAAAAGATAAGATGACATTACTATCTGGTAGGAAGTCTAGTGCGAGGTGGAGCTTCAGGAGCCGGAAGGAATCCAATGCAAGGTGCAGCTCCAGGTGGAGATGGATCAGGCACGAGATGGGAGACTCGGGAGGATGAGAGGCAACATCATAGAGTGAAGTTCCTATTGCCACAAGAGAATTCTCCGAGTAGATCACAAATCAAGAGGATCATAGCCATTGATGGCGGTGGGATCAAGTGGCATGGCTCGACTTTCATGTTTGCTCATCCATGATCAGCAGGCATGCCCTAGGGCATGGGGGTGAGATGGATCATAAGCTCTCAAAGTTAGGTGAAGGCCAAATGTCGAGTCGAGATAGAGATTGTTAGGATTTGATATCTCAAATTTGACCCATAGCAACAAGAGAATCAATTTTTAGCACAATAGTCGGATCAATTCTGATATGTGGTCGAGCTGACTCGAATTGAGATCTAGCCAGCTTGAACCATAGTTGTGCCGACTCTCTCAGAAAGACAGACAGCATGAGTTTGAGCAAGATGCAGTCGAGCCAGCTCGACCCCTTATCGAGTTGGCTCGATGGAGGTGAATAGAACACAATTGATTTTTTTCTATTTGAACTCGGATTGTGATTAATCTAAAGGGTCTATGGGAGTTGTGCATGGACCACAAGATCCAACGGCCATGGAGGATTGTGGTCGTGATCTGAAGGTCAAAAAATATTTCAAGACTCCATCAAGGATATGTTTGACTCATATCAGGAGAACGAGTCCTGTTAAGACTTCTGTGAACTGCTGAGAAGAGGATTCTTATCCTATTTAAAGGACTATGGTGCTATGGAGCAAAAAAGGGTGGCGCATGTGGTGTGAGAGGCACATAGAGAGGCTTAGAAAATCATCGAGAGGAGCTTGGAAGAGCATCAAGTACGTGCAGCCTACGAGAGAGAGAAGCAATAGGTGCATAGCATCTGGTGAGGAGGCTATGAAGGTAGAGCATCTTGTAGCTTCTATGGATCTCCTTGGAATTCTGAGAGAGCTTTTGTGAGGGTAGCATTTAGTTGAGAGAGATTTGTATATGATGAGTTGAGATTGGGTGTTCTCTTCTTGTACTTATTTTTTCTCTTTCATAGTGAAGCTTTGCATGCCCCGTGGAGGCAAGCTTTTAAGCTGATCCACGTACTTGACTATTTTCTTATTTTATTTCTTCCTTCTTCCTGTCGTAATAATTTGGTTTGATAACAAAGTAGCTGATATCCCAATAATTTGGTATCAAAACGAGTTGATACCACAACAAATGAAGATCCAAAGAATTATATAGAGGCCATGGAGAGTGAAGACCATGAGTTGTGGATGCAAGCCATGATGGAGAAGATGGAATCACTGAATAAAAATTAGACATGGCAGCTGGTGGTCTTCCAGAAGGTGCTCGACCTATTGGCTCAAAGTGGGTGTTCACAAAAAAAGAAGCACCTTTAGAACAAGGTGGAGTTAAATTCAAGGTAAGGCTGGTAACAAAGGAATACTCAGAAAGAGAAGGGATAGATTACATAGAAGTTTTCTTTCCTATGGTGTATCATACATCTATTTGAGTTTTGCTATCACTAGTGGTACAGTACAACATGGAGTTTGAACAGATGGATGTGAAGACGGTCTTCCTTCATGGCACATTGAAGAAAAGAATTTATATAAAGCAGCCAGATGGTTTCATGGAGATTAGATAGGAGGAAAAGATGTGTTTGCTAAAGAGGTCACTATATGGCCTGAAATAATTCCCTCGTCAGTGATATCATCAATTTGATAGCTTTATTTTAAGCCTAGGATTTGTTACATGTAAACATGATAATTGTGTTGATGTCAAGGATATGGAAGAGAAGGATGTCCTATACCTGCTATTATATATTGATGATATGCTCATAGCCAGTAGGAATATGAAGGTTGTGAAAGGACTAAAAAGGAAATTATTAGCTGAATTTGAGATGAAAGATCTAGGTCCAGCACTGAAATTTCTTGGAATAGAGATTTGCAGAGATATGTGCAAAGAAGTGCTCCATTTGTCACAAGTATGATATATCCAGAAAGTTTTGGAGAGGTTTGGGATGGAGAAGGCCAAACCTATAGAGACACCATTGCCGAGCCATATGTCTCTCTCCATGTATCAAAGCCACCAGTCAGAGAAAAAGAGAGAGTACATGGATGGAGTCTCTTATGTGAATGCTGTAGGCAGTGTAATGTATATTATGGTATGCTGTAGACTAGATATAGCACATGCAGTGAGCACGATTAGTAGATATATGGCTAACCCTAGAAAAAAATACTAGAAAGCATTGAAGTGGATATTGAGATATCTACAAGGTACAAGGGATTATGGTTTGGTGTTTGGTGGGCAGTTGAGAGAATTTGAAGATAGAGGTTTGGGTCCTCTGGAATAGTTTGTAGATGCGAATTAAGCAGGTGATCTTGATATAAGGAGATCCACTACTGGTATCTCTTCTGCATGTATGGTGGACCATTGTCTTGGAGATCAATTCTTCAATCAATCATGGCCTTGTCTACCATAGAGGCCGAATACATTGGCATTATTGAGGCTGCAAAGGAATCACTTTGGCTTAGGATGTTGATTGTTGAGATGAGGGTGGAGCAAAGCAAGGTTAAACTATATAAAGATAGTTAGAGTGCTCTGCTGCTTGCACAGAATCCAGTCTATCATGCATGCACAAAGCACATAGACGTGAGGTACCATAGGATCAAAGAGCTAGTGGAGGAAGATGAGGTTGAATTGATGAAGGTCCATACAAAGGAGAATCAGTCTGATATACTCACGAAGGTACTTTCCAAAGATGGCTTTCAGATGTGTATGGCATGGATGGGTTTGCAAGAAAGAGATGAGTTCACAAGAACTTGGAAGCGCCAAGGTGGAGAATGTGGGCTTAGAAATGGCACTCCCAAGTCTTGAAAATATGAGAAGATAGGTCACTGAAAGATGGGAGCAAGCTGGAAGAGAAATTAGCCTGAGTAGCAAAGTTCAGGAACTTAGCTGGCTCACTCTGAGACTGGGTTGGCTAAGTTAGGAACTAGATCGGCTCAGGCCAAGACTGGGTCAGCTATGTCTCAGAGAAAAATGTAGATAGAAAGCAATATTTTTAGGACTACTAGCATGGTACACAACTGGGTCAGCTTAGTCTCAAACTGAGTCAATCCAGTCATAGGTTAGCCAGCTCCATCTAAAATTGGGCCGACTCAGTTTTTATCTATTTTGTATATGTGGGTTGTTTTAGATTTAGAAAATTTTTCTATGAGCTTGGACTTGACCCTTTTGTAAAGTATATATACTAGAAATAGGTCAAGATTATAGTGGATGCTGAATTCATTGAAATAAAGCTCTTTTTTTTCAGAAATCTCTACTACTCTTCTTCCCTATTTCTTGAATTCATTGATCATGCTTCCATAGTAATCTATAAGGAGTTCTTCCTTGTTGCTTGGCTGATCACCAGTGGCGATGTCGGTCCATGTGTGGAATCAATTTTCACAACAGACCAGGTTGGAGGAATGCTCTAGCTAACTGATCATCGTTAAGGGAGTGCGACCTAATCATCATATGATGGATAGTAATTCCAATATCCAGATGAACATCAAGTGTAAGGCACCTCCAATGTCCACCTAGAAAGTTGGACTCATTACTATTCATCTTAATGGGAGGCTATGACTTGGTTATCTCCATAACTTAGTTATTTTTAAAGATCTAATAATAATTTACAGGATTTAAGTTATATGTGATTTAAGTATAGAAAGGACATGAACCCATTTTCTTCCACTAACTTCACCAAGTCAAATGGTCAGGATTAGGATCAATTTAGGTCCATGGGCACCTAATTCAGTCTTATTGATAAAAAATTAGTCAAACTAATTCCTAGTGACATGGTGAGCTCGAATCATCAAGTGACCTAATCAAATCCTAATTGACCATGTCGGTCAGGTAAGTGAGATCAGTGGAAGGGATATGCCATTTACTCATCAAAGATCGAATCAGTGCGAGTAGCTCCTAAGTAAAAATCACTGGTCTTAACTGCCGAACTTACCTTAGACACCAATCAGTTAATTAGGTTCAATCTAATTAATCTAGTGATTATGGGCTCGACCGCATAGCCATAAATCAAGTCCATCTTGGTCTTTGTTAAAGACATGGACTCATCCAACTACAACTATTGAAGTTGAATCTAGAGAATCCTTGACCTAATCTAATTCAACATTTGGTTAGATTTGATCAGTTTCTCTAATTTAGTCCAATCTTCAACTAACCTTAGATCTAATCCAATTAATGGACCTAATTTATCTAACCCATTAACCCATAGCTTATGCAAATATCTTAGAATCTTTAATTCATAATTCTAGATCCTATGAGAAAACACTTAATTTTTTTAATTATGTTTTGGGCTGATGGGTTAGGATTCGATACTTCAAAAATATTTTTTAAATTTTGAAAGGTTTTTAATTTTTTGTTCACTAAATTAATTGACTCATTTTAAAAAATGGGTTAGCTCATTTCATAAATAGCAACCTATTGCTAGTTTCATAACAAAAAATAAAAAATAATTAAATAATAAATCCATTTAGATTTAATCTAACATATTCATATTTAATTATTAGATTGAAACTATTTCAATAATAAAAATCTTTTCACTATTCATCTTGATGAATGAGTTCACGGTGGCACCTCTACCACCATAAGAGATCTCCACTGAATGGAAGGTGATGGCCTTTAAACCATACTTATCCCTTATGATCGGATAGCTTGGTGGCTCATTCATCCTCGATTACTAAGTTATCTAGATGTAACATATCAAATTTGCTAACATTTAGTTTTTCTAATTAACATATAAGCATGTCAAGCAACCTGGCTCTGGTACCATTATTGAAAATCGAGTAGGGTTAAAGCATGTATTTTTTTGAAACTTTTCGAATTAAATTTGCAGCGAAAGCAAAATTGATCTGCTATTAATTCTATGTATGCAATGATCAGATCATTAAACCCTACTCAAGATCTAAACATGCTAATATGTTATAGACTAATTTAAATGCAATCGATCAGTAAATCATATTTGTTGATTGACTTATGCTCAGAACATAATACCCATGCACGGGTAGATGATCTCTATGATCCAAATCCATAAAAGGAAGCTCTTACATCATGTTGCAGCCACACATGTCCAACCTCTATGATCAATCCACATAGAGCTCCAAGTCTCGATCAGCTCAACCAGAGTGCTAGCTCTTCGTCGGTGTTAGAAGCCAGATTGGCTAAATACTTATAATATACTTCTAAGGATAATTTTATAATTTTGATTATAAATTAATAAAAAAATTATTTTTTATCATAGTGTGTAATTAAAGTGTCTGTAATAAATCCTTTGAGTTAATGGTAATGATAATTCATATTTTCAAGAGTTAAAAATTTAAGACATGAATTTTCATAATTAACTCATAAACTACTCCCGACCGTAGGATCATCATGAGGATGGTGATCAATCCAGTTTGTTGGTGTATGATAACTTTCTTAGGATAGATATGTCTTAAGTTTATGGTGTGAAGATACCGAAGCGAGAGTACAGTTACTTGTTAAAGAATGAAGGCACTGAGCATGACGATCTCGAGCAGTCATAAGGAAGTCTACCTTCTCATCGATGACTGACTCGATGCTACAGTGGTGTATCTGATTCTTTGACCTAAGGTGCATCGATAATTCATCTTGAGGGTGTTATAGTTTGACTACACCATAACTCGATCTCCTAGCCATTTGGAATTCTGAGGTGTATGTTAGCTATAGCATGTTCATTGTAGGAATTGGATTGCATCAATAGGGGATCTATCTACCTCGGTAGATGAGGAGTAGTCTTATGATAGTCATGAGATTGAGTCCTTAAACCCATGGCTATGATAGAGTGAAGATGATAGAAAGAGTTTTGATTAGAATTTTATATTGGACTTGAATTAAATGATTAATTCATATGACGGATGTTGGGTTTGATGAGTTCACCTTAACCCTAATCCTATGGGAGCTTAAGATAGAAGAACCCAATCACACAGATAGCTACACTAAGAGATTTGCTTTTAGTTCTGATGGATTACCACTATATACTGCTAGGTATCACTGAAAGATTTTGGAAGCAATTAGAATGATCTTAATGATCGATCTTTCAAATTGTATGAATTAAAAAAATTCTAGTCCATCAAAAGGTATTTTGATGATGTCGATGATAGAGATCGTGACATATCTCATTACCATACAAAACTGAATCTAACTAGATTACACAAATAAAAATTTGGATCTGAATGTCATCAATTGAGCTAATCCAGTTCGATTGATTTGGATTAGATCCAATTAGGTTCTAGGTAATCGTGCTAGCACACGTTTGAGCCTGGCTTTCTCCTTCTGTAATATTTTTGATTCATCATAATTGAGTCAAATTTAATTTGACTTATTCCTATATCATGAATGGATTTATTTTTATCTAACTGGAATAAGTCCAGATCAGACTAATTGTAGAAATTAAATCCATTCCAAGTGCAATTGGACTAGGGTCAAAAGTTGACCTAATTGAGAGAATTGAGGGTCACCTGATCAGATATTTTTAGAAAATTCTTTGGAAATTTTTTTAATCTAATTTTTGGATATGATATGGCTTGAGTCATGATATGGTTGTGCTAAATTTTGTGATTTATGGTGATGGTTTGACTAGGTTTTGATAGAGTTTGATTTAGATCAAACTCTTAAGGAAAGAGTCCTAGGCGCAATGGACTCTTCCTTATCTACTCATGCTGCCTCCTTCCATATTGAATTTTGGTAACAAAACTAGATGAGATCTAGGTTTTCGTGTGGAGAATAAGTTCTATAGTCTCTTTGATCAAATAATAAATGATTTGGTCAAAGAAGAACTCTAAATGGCATTGGGTTTAAGAAACCTTTCTCATGCCAAAGAGAGCATCGCATGATTTTATTTTCCATGTAGAGGTGCTGTCACCCATACCATATCCCACACCACCTCTATCCTCTCTCTCACTCTCTTCTACATGCTTAAAAAGTTAGGCATAAATCTGAGAAGAAGGTCCAATATTTTTGGTGCAAGATTTAGGATCTATGCGACAATGTTCGTAAGATGGACGGGCTACTTTCAGAAATAATTTCAAAGGATCTATAGATCAGATTTAGATTGATCTTTGGAGAAGAGATTTATGAGAAAAAGATGTTTAAATTCTACTTGAGTGGATATCGGTAGAGGCCAGGCGCATGCGTGGCTCCTTCCATAACCTCAGGAACCATAAGGATCATCACAGGATAATTAGATTATCCAATAAAGTACTTCAAATTAAATCTAATTTAATTTTATTTTTAATTTTTAATATTAGATCACCATGATTAGATTTGAAACTCTTATATTTAATTGAATTATAAAAATTTTTGTAAAAAAATCTACCTCAGATCTGATTAGATCTGGACAATCTTGCAACGAAAAATCAAATTTTTTCTTCAACTGGTATCAGAGCTGTGTTAGTAGTTCTTTAGATCTATTTTAGATCTAATTTAATTTTTATTTATAATCTAATATTAAATAATTTTAGATATCACATCAGATATGATTAGATCTAAAATCAAAGAATTAAAAATTATATGATTTAGATCTATAATGTATAAGATGCATAACTAGACTAGGAATAGAATTGTTCTATGTATAGTCTAGTATGATCATGTTATTAATTTAATTAAATATAATTATAGATTTATTTTATTTTTATTTTTCTAATATTATAATTATTATAATCAGATTTAAAAAATAAAAAATATAATTTTTAATTTTTAATTTATTCATTTGAGATATGAAAGATGCATGCTAAAACTAGTTATAGAATAGTTCTATAAAATATCTAGAATAGATTTATTTTTGATGTGATCAAATTTAAAATTTTATTTTTAATATTTAATATGTAATATTTCAGATCTAAAAGCATGCATGGTTTATTGAGTTATGATACATGAGATGATGCAAGACATGTAAAGGTTAGATCTTTTGTATATGTGATATATGATTTAGATCTAACTAGTTTTATTTTAGAAAATATATTTTTGATTAAGGCATTTTTCTTGACCGTCTGGTTATAAGAACAAAGTAGGATTTAAATATCCTCTCCTTCCATTCGATGGGGTGTTCTTATGATTTGTAGAAAAGTTGCACACTCATCCTTAATCAAAAATTAAAACTTATTTTCTGCAAAACCCTAGATCCTAAAATTCTAGAATTTTATTATATGTTTTGTTCATGAACTCAAAAATTAATTAAAAATTAAGATTATAAAATTAATTAGGTCTAAAAATTATGAATTTTCAGATCTGAGACATCTTCATAAAATTAGGTTTGGGCTTGGGTAGCTTAATTAGGTCTAGCGGTTGATCAAACTGAATCAAGAGTTGGTTAGGTGGGATCAAAGAAAGCTTAAAATTGACCAGCCTAATAGGATTAAGTCTGGGTCAAGATTGAATCACATTGAGATATGACTCGATCAAGTCAAGACCTAATTTGGCTCTATGGTTTGAGCCTGGATTGTAGGCTAATCCAATTTATTCTGATTCGACAATTTGGTGCCTAAGGTAAGTTTGGCATATACGATTGAGTAATTTTTAATTAGAAGCTACTCGATCTGAATGTGTTCTTATCGAGTTAATGGCATATCCCTTCCACTGGTCTCACTTACCTGGCCATTTATGTCGATCCAATTCTGATTTGAGGTTGCTAATAATTCGAGCCAACCCAAGCCACTAGGTTAGTCATAATTATTATAACTAAGTCAAGTAAGTTTAAAGAGACCTAAATTAAATGTTCCTAACAAAATATTAAGTCTAAGGTCTTCCACTATTGTAGTTGTGTGGGCCCTTCCCAACGTTGATTGTTCTCGATTGAATATGGTGGTTTAGTTGCACTGGAAAGATGCAACCATGTTTATTAGGCATTGGATGCTATGGGTTGGAGGATGGGATGGGCTCAATATTTTAGATACAGTGAGAGATCCAATGAAGAATTCAATTCATGCAAATGGTGGGTCTGACTTAACTAAGGAATGGAGCAATATTCTGTGCATGGTGAGCTTCATGAATTAGATAAAGAAAAAATCCTATTTTTTCGGCACAAGATCGTTCAGATCTGATTGGATCTGAAGAAATATTGCAAAAAAATTTTCTATGATCCTAATCAGATTAATGATATCTCAAATTTGATCTTAAAAATCTAATATTAAAAAAAAATAAAAATAAAATTTAATTTAATTTAATTTTATATCTTGTTTTGGATAATTAGATTATCCTATGATGATCCAAATGTTAGATATATGTGCCCTAGAAGCCAAAATTGGCTGACACTTGTAATACACCTCTAGGGGCAAAATTATAATTTTGACTAATATCAATAAAATTGATTATTTTCTATCACATATGTGTATTTAGTGTCTGTGATACATCCTTTGAGTTAATGGTAATGATAATTCATATTTTCAAGAGTTGAAAATTTAAGACATGAATAATCATTATTAACTCATAAAATGCTCCTGACCATAGGATCATCACGAGGATGGTGATTGATCCGAAAGGTTGGTGTACAATCACTTCTCTTTAGTAGATGAGTCTTGAGTCTATGGTGTGGAGACACCGGAGCGAGAGTATAGGTACTCGTTAGAGAATGAGGGCACTGAGCGTGACCACCTCGAGTAGTCATTAGGAAGTCTACCTTCTCGTCAATGACTGACTCGATGCTGTAGTAGTGTGTCTGATTCTTTGACCTGAGGTGCATCGACAGTTCACCTTGAGGGTGTTATAGTTTGACTACACCATTACTCGATCTCCTAGCCATTTGAATCCTGAGGTGTATGTTGGCTATAGCATGTTCATTGTAGGAACTGGATAGCATCAAGATGGAATCTATCTACCTCGGTGGTAGAGGAGCAGCCCTATGATGATCATGAGAATCAAGTCCCGAAGTCCATGGCCTATGGCAGAGTGAAATAATAGAAAGAGTTTCTATTTAGGTTTTCACATTGGACTTGAATCGAATGATTACATCATATGATAGAGACTAGGGTTTGACGAGTTCACCTTAACCCTAATCTGATCGGAGCTCAAGATAGAAGAACTTAATCACACAGGTAGCTGCACCAAGAGGTTCACATTCAGCTCTGATGGGTTGCCACCATATACTGCTAGGTGTCACTGGTGGATTTTGGGAGCAATTAGAATGATTTAGATAATCGATCATTCTAGCTGTTCGAATAAGAAGAGTTCTGATCCATCGAAAGAAGTTTCGATGATGTCGATGATAGAGATCATGATATATCCCATTACCATACAGAACCGAACCTAACTGGGTCACACAAATAAGGGTTTGAATTTGGTGATCATCAATTGAACTAATCTAGTTCAATTGATCTGAATGAGATTCAATTAGGTTCAAGGAAATCGTGCTAGCACTCGATTGAACCTAACGTTCTTCTTTTACTATCATAAATAGTTGTCCTGACTGAGCCAAAGGAGTTTATGCTCATTTAGAGGCCTTCACTTTGTCTGATTGGAGCTTGCCCAAGCTAGAAAAGGTTGTCTTATTTTGTAAGACATTACCTACCATTTTTGGTCACCTGCCATTTCTCGTCCTTTCACTTAGGTCAAAAGTTGACCTTTGACTGGTCAAATGTTGACCATTGACACTTTGACTTTTGTCCATGTGTCATGAACTTATTGGAGGGCTGGTAGAGGCTTGTCCCCCTACTAGAACCTGGCAAGGAGGAGGGCGCACGCCACCCTTGGCATGTGCCCAAGCTGGAGGCGCCTAGGAGTCCCTATTGGATAGGGACTCCGTCTCCTTTTTGGATTCCGATTAGAGTTCTCCTAAGAACCAACTTTGACTAGTCTTAGGCACCCTCTAAGAAGGAATCTAGGGGACTCTATTCCCATCAATCAGATTTAGATCTGATTTCACAAAGAGTTATGATTGGTTGGGAAGAAGGGGAGTTGGATCACGCTTAGTCTATAAATATGACCCTACGCCCAACTCAAAGAGCGACACAATTCTCCACGCCCCAAGGCTGCTTCTCCTCTCCTCCTCCATGCTGAAGCACCTTCTCCCTCTCCTCTCCATGACCAAAGAGGTTTGGATTCCTGATTGGTGCAATCTAGATAAGAGAAAGGCGACTGAATGCTAGAAGGCTGCGCTGCCGCAAAGGATGACTGCTGATCTTTGAAAAGTATTTTGAAGATCCTCTAGATCAGATCCAGATCTAATTTTTGGAGACATGATAGAAAAGAAGAGGATCTCCAAATCCAACCCAAGTGGATATTGATAGAGGCCAGGCACTTGCATGGCTAGATCCAGAACCTTCCACTGCTTACAAGATCATCATCAGGTAATAGGATTACCCACTTCAAGGTAAATTAAATTTGATTTAATTTATTTAATTTTATTTTAATTATTAAAATGATAAGAATTAGATCCAAAATATTTTAGATCTAAATAGTATCAAAGAAAAAAAAATTTTGAAATATATCTCTTGAACTGATCAGATCTGAACGAACCTGGTCTGAAAAATCTGAATTTTTCTTCAACTGGTATCAGAGCCAAGGTTCTAAAAGTATTTAAATCTATTTTTAAATTTATTTTAATTAAAAAATAAGTCATTTTAGATGTTACATGAGATGTGATCAGATCTAAAATCAGAAAAAATTAAAATTAAATGATTTGGATCTAAGATTACAAAATATGCATGACTAGTTCTAAAATAGAATAGTTCTATAGAATAGTCTTGTATATTTTCAATTTAATTTAATTAAAATATATTTTGGATCTATTTATTTACTATTTTTTAATATTATAATGGTTATAATAACATCTAAAAAATAGCAAATAAAAATTATTTAATTTTAAACATCATATGAGATATGATTGATGCATGTCTAGACTAGTTGTAGAATAGTTCTACATAATTATCTAGATTAGAATTTATTTTGATTAAATCAATTTAAATCTAATTTTTTAGATTATTATGAGATAATTTAGATCTAAAAATATGCATGATTCGATACATGAGATGTATGCAAAATATGCCATGATTAGATCTAATTTGTATATGAGATATATGATATAGATCTAAAACTGTTTTGTAGTATTGCATGTTCCTGATTAAGGCGTTCCTCTTGGCCGTCCGGATCATAAGAATGAAGAAGGGTTTAAAGGCCCTCTCCTCCCATCCGATGGGATGTTCTTATGATGTGTAGGGGTGCTGCGTGTTCATCCTTAATCAGAAACCCAAAACTTACTTTCTGCAAAACCCTAGATCCTGAAACCCTAGGATTTATTGTGCATATTTTGTTTATGAACCCTACTTAATTAAAAATTAAGATTATGGAATATTAATTAGGTCTAAAATTAAGAATTTTAGATCTAAGACATATTCATAATACTGGGTTCGGGCTTGGGTAGCTCAATTAGGTCTAAGCGGTTGATCAAATCGAATCAAGAGTTGGTTAGATGGGATCAACAATGCTTAAATTGACCAGCCTAATAGGATTAAGTCTGGGTCAAGATCGAGTCACGATCAAGCAAGACCTAATTAGGCTCAGAGGTTAGAGTCTGGATTGTAGGCTAACCCAATTGGTTCTGACTCAACAATTTGGTGTCTAAGGTAAGTTTGGCACATACGACCGACTGGTTTTTAATTGGAAGCTACTCGACCTGAATGCATTCTTGTACGAGTTAATGGCATATCCCTTCCACCGATCTCACTTACCTGGCCATATCTATTGACTCAGTTCTGATCTGAGGTGGTCAATAATCCGAGCTAACCCATGCCACTAGGTTAGTCATAATTGTTATGACTATGATAAGTCTAGTTTAATGAGACCTGAATCAATTCTCCCTAAGAAAAGATTAAGTCTGAGGTCTTCCACCATTGTAGATGTGCAGGCCCTTCTCGGGGTTGATTGTTCTCGACTGGATACAGTGGCTCAGTTGCACCGAGAAGATGCAACCATGTCTATTAGGCATTGGATGCTATGGGCTGGAGGATGAGTTGGGCTCAATATTTGGATACGGTGAGAGACTCAATTAGAAATCCAGTCTGTGCAAATGGTGGGTCTGACTTAACTAAGGAGTGGATCAATATTTCGAATACGGTGAGATTCATGAATTAGAGACCAAGTTTGGGTGCACCATGATTAGAGAATCATTGAACAAGAGTTGTTCACTCATTGGCTAACCCATCACCAATAACTGTTAGGTGAGGTGATGAGTCAGTTGGTGAGACCGCACCACCCACTAGAAATCATTAATCATGGAGATTTTTGCATCTCTACAGAGGGAGTGTAGGGATCCGAGAAAATAGTGGGAGCTAATTTGTTTAAAAATAAAATTTCTAAATAAATTGGTCAAGTCATAATTATAGTATCTAACTAGAATCTTTGACTCTCTATAGAAAAATGTCTGCATCCAACCCATTAGCACGTATCCTGGACACACATAGACTGACCGGACCCAATTATAAAGATTGGCTCAGAAACTACAAAATCATTGGGTTTCAAGAAGTTAACCCATGTATTGGACCAGACCCTCCCATCTTACCAGCCCGTCCATCCACTGAACAGAGAGCATCTCTAAAAAAATGGATAGACGAAGATAATAAGGCCAGATATTATATGTTGGGCTCGATGTCTGATGAGCTCCAGCGCCAACATGAAGATATCGGGACTGCTCACCAAATGTTGGCTCACCTGCAGGAGATGTTTGGTGAACAGAGTCACGCAGCCAAGTATCAAGTCACGAAATGACTTTTTAAGGCTAAGATGCAGATGGGCAGTTAGTCCAAGATCACTGTCTGATGATGATCAAGGACATGGAAGAGCTTGAGAAGCTCGGTCTGAAGTTAGACTTGGATCTACAGAACGATATTATTCTGCAATCCTTGACTGATGCATATGGGCAATTCATCATGAATTACCACATGCATAAAATTCAAAATTCCTTAGCGAATTAATGAATATGCTGGTCACACCGCTTTCTATGAAAGGTTCTAAAGGCTCAGTTCTTGCTATGGAACGACTCTTCAAAAGAAAGTCTTATAAAGAAAAAGAAGTCTGCAAAAAAGCAGAAGATGGAAGGAACAAAGAAAAGAAGGCAGAGCCAAAAGAAAAAGGCCGATGTCAAAAGGAAAGTATTTCATTGCAACAGCGACGGCCATTGGAAGCGGAACTGCCCTACTTACCTGGCCACCCTGAAGAACAAGAAGGAAGGTCTTCTGGAGGTATGCTGTTATTGAGTCTAACCTTATTTCTTCTGCATCCAGTTGGGTGCTTGACTCTAGTTCTAGTGCTCATCTGTGCACTTCCTAGGTCTTGAGGATAGCAGGAGGCTGAGGGATGAGAATGATCCTGCATCGTAATCGAGCAAGAGTTGCTGCAGTGTGGAAACATACCCTCTTCGATTACCATCTGGTTTAGACTTATTTGAAAACTGTTATTATGTGCCTGCACTAGCAGAATTTGATTCTGTTCATGCTTAGCACAAGAAGGCTATGTGATTACCTTCTTT
>QRFJ01001624.1:208813-284498 GCA_006176705.1 Cocos nucifera
CGTTCATATTTTTTCATCTTCCTAGATCTAAAATTGTTTTGTAATATTACATGTTCTGATTAAGGCGTTCCTCTTGGCCGTCCGGTCATAAGAATGAAGAAGGGTTTAAAGGCCCTCTCTTCCCATTCGATGGGGTGTTCTTATGATGTGTAGGGGTGCTGCGTGTTCGTCCTTAATCAGAAATCCCAAAACTTACTTTCTGCAAAACCCTAGATCCTGAAACCCTAGGATTTATTGTGCATATTTTGTTTATGAACCCTAACTTAATTAAGAATTAAGATTTATGGAATATATTAATTAGGTCTAAAATTGAGAATTTCAGATCTAAGACATATTCATAATACTGGGTTCGGGCTTGGGTAGCTCAATTAGGTCTAAGCGGTTGATCAAACCGAATCAAGAGTTGGTTAGATGGGATCAACAATGCTTAAATTGACCAGCCTAATAGGATTAAGTCTGGGTCAAGATCGAGTCACGATCAAGCAAGACCTAATTAGGCTCAGAGGTTAGAGTCTGGATTGTAGGCTAACCCAATTGGTTCTGACTCAACAATTTGGTGTCTAAGGTAAGTTTGGCACATACGACCGACTGGTTTTTAATTGGAAGCTACTCGACCTGAATGCGTTCTTGTACGAGTTAATGGCATATTCCTTCCACCGATCTCACTTACCTGGCCATATCTGTTGACACAGTTCTGATCTGAGGTGGTCAATAATCCGAGCTAACCCATGCCACTAGGTTAGTCATAATTGTTATGACTAAGCCAAGTCTAGTTTAATGAGACCTGAATCAATTCTCCCTAAGAAAAGATTAAGTCTGAGGTCTTCCACCATTGTAGATGTGCGGGCCCTTCCCGGGGTTGATTGTTCTCGGCTGGATACAGTGGCTCAGTTGCACCGGAAAGATGCAACCATGTCTATTAGGCATTGGATGCTATGGGCTGGAGGATGAGTTGGGCTCAATATTTCGGATACGGTGAGAGACTCAATTAGGAATCCCAGTCTATGCAAATGGTGGGTCTGACTTAACTAAGGAGTGGATCAATATTTCCGGATACGGTGAGATTCATGAATTAGAGACCAAGTTTGGGTGCACCATGATTAGAGAATCATTGAACAAGAGTTGTTCACTCATTGGCTAACCCATCACCAATAACTGTTAGGTGAGGTGATGAGTCAGTTGGTGAGACCGCACCACCCACTAGAAATCATTAATCATGGAGATTTTCGCATCTCTACAGAGGGAGTGTAGGGATCCGAGAAAATAGTGGGAGCTAATTTGTTTAAAAATAAAATCCCTAAACAAATTGGTCAAGTCAAAATTACAGTATCTAACTAGAATCTTTGACTCTCTACAGAAAAATGTCTGCGTCCAACCCATTGGCACGTATCCTGGACACACATAGACTGACTGGACCCAATTATAAAGATTGGCTCAGGAACTACAAAATTATTTTGGGTTTCGAGAAGTTAACCCATGTTTTGGACCAAGACCCTCCCACCTTACCAGCCCGTCCATCCACTGAACAGAGAGCGTCTCTGGAAAAATGGATAGACGAAGATAATAAGGCCAGATATTACATGTTGGGCTCGATGTCTGATGAGCTCCAGCGCCAACATGAAGATATCGGGACTGCTCGCCAAATGTTGGCTCACCTGCAGGAGATGTTTGGTGAACAGAGTCGCGCAGCCAAATATCAAGTCACGAAATGACTTTTTAAGGCTAAGATGCGTGATGGGCAGTCAGTCCAAGATCACTGTCTGACAATGATCAAGGACATGGAAGAGCTTGAGAAGCTCGGTGTGAAGTTAGGACTTGGATCTGCAGAACGATATTATTCTGCAATCCTTGACTGATGCATATGGGCAATTCATCATGAATTACCACATGCATAAACTTCAAAATTCCTTGGCCGAATTAATGAATATGCTGGTTACCGCTGAGCTTTCTATGAAAGGTTCTAAAGGCTCAGTTCTTGCTATGGAACGGACTTCTTCCAAAAGAAAGTCTTATGGAAAGAAAAAGAAGTCTGTGAAAAAGCAAAAGGTGGAAGGATCAAAGAAGAAGAAGGCAGAACCGAAGAAGAAAGGCCGATGGCAAAGGAAAGTGTTTCCATTGCAACAGCGACGGCCATTGGAAGCGGAACTGCCCTACTTACCTGGCCACCCTGAAGAACAAGAAGGAAGGTCCTTCTGGAGGTATGCTCGTTATTGAGTCTAACCTTACGGTTTCTTCTGCATCCAGTTGGGTGCTTGACTCTGGTTCTAGTGCTCATCTGTGCACTTCCATATGCAGGGTCTTGAGGATAGCAGGAGGCTGAGGGATGGAGACATGATCCTACGCATCGGTAATGGAGCAAGAGTTGCTGCAGTAGCCGTGGGAACATACCCTCTTCGATTACCATCTGGTTTAGACTTAGTTTTGAAAGACTGTTATTATGTGCCTGCAGCTAGCAGGAATTTGATTTCTGTTTCATGCTTAGCACAAGAAGGCTTATGTGATTACCTTCTTTAAGGACCATTGTAACATTCTTTATGAAAGAAATAAAATTGCAAATGGTTTTCTTATTAATGGTCTTTATCAGCTACATATTGATGTACCTATTCTAACTATCGAGCAAAACGTGAATGCCAAACGACCTAGGGATAGTCCAAATGATAGATATCTATGGCACCTGAGATTAGGTCATATAGCAGAAGATAGGATCAACAAATTAGAGAAAAATGGGCTATTGAGTCCATTGACTTTCGAGTCATATCCAACTTGTGAATCTTGTCTTCAAGGCAAAATGACTAAACTCCCTTTTGTTGGACATGGGGAGAGGGCCACAGATCTCCTTGCCCTAGTACATACTGATGTGTGCGGCCCATTTGATGTGCCGGCTAGAGGCAATTTTGTCTACTTCATTACCTTTACCGATGATCTGTCTAGGTATGGGTATGTGTATCTTATGAGACACAAGTCTGAAGCTTTTGAAAAGTTCAAAGAATTCAGACATGAAGTAGAAAAACAAACTGAAAAACCCATTAAGGTTCTTCGATCAGATCGAGGAGGTGAATACCTTAGCCGGAATTCCTAGACTATCTCAAGGAAAAATGGCATAGTCTCTCAATGGACTCCACCAGGAACACCTCAACTCAACGGGGTTTCAGAATGGAGAAATCGGACTCTATTGGATATGGTTCGATCCATGATGAGCTTCACAGACCTCCCTGATTTTCTTTGGGGACACTTCATTGTTAACTTCAATTTATCTACTGAATAGGGTTCCCTCTAAAACCGTTCCTACCACACCGTATGAGATATGGCACGGTAAGAAACCAAGTCTGAGTCATCTCAGAATTTGGGGTTGTCCGGCTCATGTCAAAAGACAACAAGCGGACAAGTTAGAGTTTAGGTCCTTTAGAGCTCGATTCATAGGATATCCTAAAGAGTCATTAGGATACTATTTCTACATTCCAGAAGACCACAATGTGATTGTGAGTCGACATGCCATCTTTCTTGAAAAATAGTTTATTCAAGATAGCGGCATTGGAAAGCAGATTAAGCTTGATGAGAAAGTCTCACAAGTACAACGAGCTAAGGACCAATTGGAACCAAATCAGGTTGAGCCAATAAGAACACTACCTCCTCCACCTCGTAGATCGGAAAGAGTTTTCCATCCCCCTGAAAGATACTTAGGTATTATTTCAGAGGAAGTAGAGGAAAATGTTCCTCATAGGTAATGGTGCTCATGGTGATGATCCCAAAACCTACAACGAGGCGATATCAGATATCGACTCCGAGAAATGGCTAGAGGCAATGCAGTCAGAAATTGACTCGATGCACTCAAACCAAGTCTGGACCTTGGTAGATCCACCAGAAGGTATAGTACCTATTGGGTGTAAATGGATCTTCAAGAGAAAGATTGGTGCAGATGGGAATGTGGAGACATTCAAGGCTAGACTAGTGGCAAAAGGTTATAGTCAACGCGAAGGCATTGACTATCAGGATACCTTTTTCCCCAGTGGCTATGCTAAAATCCATCCGCACATTGCTTGCCGTTGCAGCCTATTTCGATTATGAAATATGGCAAATGGACGTGAAAACGGCATTCTTAAATGGATATCTTGAGGAAGATATCTATATGGAACAGCCGCTAGGTTTCACATCCAGTGATACTGATCACAAGGTTTGCAAGCTGCAAAGGTCCATATATGGACTTAAGCAAGCATCTCGGAGCTGGAACACTCGTTTCAATGATGTGATCAAAAAGTTTGGTTTCATCAAAAATGAAGAGGAACCATGTGTTTTTTCAAAAAGGGTCAGTGGGAGCGCTGTTGTCTTCCTCGTATTGTACGTGGATGACATCCTCCTTATTGGGAATGATATTCCCATGTTGACATCAGTCAAAATATGGTTGTCCAAGGAATTCTCCATGAAAGACCTAGGTGAAGCATCCTTTATTCTAGGAATTAAGGTCTATAGGGATAGACCGAATAGGATGCTAGGACTTTCACAGAAGATGTACATAGAGGAAGTACTAAAGAGGTTTAGTATGGAAAACTCTAAGAGGGGATTAATACCCTTCAGACATGGTATTCATCTTTCCAAGAAGATGTGCCCTAGCACACCTGAGGAAATAGAACGCATGAGCAAGATCCCTTATGCTTCTGCAATAGGGAGCCTCATGTATGCCATGCTATGTACACGACCTGATATAGCCCATGCTGTGAGTGTCACAAGCAGATATCAGTCAAATCCAGGTGAAGAACACTGGACTTCTGTGAAATGTATCCTTAAGTACTTGAGAGAAGAACTAAGGATATGATGTTGGTCTTTGGTAATGGAGAACTCCAAGTCCAGGGATACACAGACTCGGATTTCATGTCCGATATAGATGATCGAAAGTCGACATCTGGGAGTCTGTTTGTGTGCAATGGTGGTGCTGTCAGCTGGAAGAGTTCCAAGCAAACTGTGATAGCAGATTCCACCATGGAAGCAGAATATATCGCTGCATCAGAGGCTGCGAAGGAAGCATTCTGGTACAAGAAGTTTGCTGCAGAAATTGGAGTAATGCCATCAGATGCCATTCCTCTATACTGCGACAACAATGGCGCCATAGCCCTTGCTAAGGAGCCGAGGTCTCACCAGAAATCCAAGCACATTGAGCGGCGATACCACCTCATCCGCGATTACCTCGAGAAAGGGTTACGTCGAGGTCAAGAGAGTCAACTCCACAGATAATGTGGCAGACCCACTTACAAAGCCGTTGGGCCAGCAGAAGATCGAAGCCCACCTTGAGAAGATGGGACTTAGACTTGTAGCCAATTGGCTTTAGGACAAGTGGGAGATTGTTAGATATATGTGCCCTAGAAGCCAGAATTGGCTGACACTTGTAATACACTTCTAGGGGCAAAATTATAATTTTGACTATAAATCAATAAAATGGGTTATTTTCTATCACATATGTGTATTTAGTGTCTGTGATACATCCTTTGAGTTAATGGTAATGATAATTCATATTTTCAAGAGTTGAAAATTTAAGACATGAATAATCATTATTAACTCATAAAATGCTCCCGACCATAGGATCATCACGAGGATGGTGATTGATCCGGAAGGTTGGTGTACAATCGCTTCTCTTTAGTAGATGAGTCTTGAGTCTACGGTGTGGAGACACCGGAGCGAGAGTACAGGTACTCGTTAGAGAACGAGGGCACTGAGCGTGACCACCTCGAGTAGTCATTAGGAAGTCTACCTTCTCGTCAATGACTGACTCGATGCTGCAGTAGTGTGTCTGGTTCTTTGACCTGAGATGCATCGGCAGTTCACCTTGAGGGTGTTATAGTTTGACTACACCATTACTCGGTCTCCTAGCCATATGGAACCCTGAGGTGTATGTTGGCTATAGCATGTTCATTGTAGGAACTGGATTGCATCAAGATGGAATCTATCTACCTCGGTGGTAGAGGAGCAGCCCTATGATGATCATGAGAATCAAGTCCAGAAAGCCCATGGCCATGGCAGAGTGAAATAATAGAAAGAGTTTCTATTTAGATTTTCACATTGGACTCGAATCGAATGATTACATCATATGACAGAGACTAGGGTTTGACGAGTTCACCTTAACCCTAATCTGATCGGGGCTCAAGATAGAAGAACTTAATCACACAGGTAGCTGCACCAAGAGGTTCGCATTCAGCTCTGATGGGTTGCCACCATATACTGCTAGGTGTCACTGGTGGATTTTGGGAGCAATTAGAATGATTTAGATGATCGATCATTCTAGCTGTTCGAATCAGAAGAGTTCTGATCCATCGAAAGGAGTTTCGATGATGTCGATGATAGAGATCATGACATATCCCATTACCATACAGAACTGAACCTAACTGGGTCACACAAACAAGGGTTTGAATCTGGTGATCATCAATTGAACTGATCTAGTTCAATTGATCTGAATGAGATTCAATTAGGTTCAAGAAAATCGTGCTAGCACTCGATTGAACCTAACGTTCTTCTTTTACTATCATAAATAAGTTGTCCTGACTGAGCCAAAGGAGTTTGTGCTCAATCAGAGGCCTTCACTATGGTCTGACTGGAGGTTGTCCAAGTCAGAAAAGGTTGTCTTATTTTGTAAGACATTACCTGCCATTTTTGGTCACCTGCCATTTCTTGTTCTTTGACTTTGGTCAAAAGTCTACCTTTGACTGGTCAAATGTTGACCATTGACACTTTGACTTTTGACCACATGTCATGCACCTATTGGAGAGCTGGTGGGGGCTTGTCCCCCTGCCAGAACCTGGCAAGGAGGAAGGGCGCACGCCACCCTTGGCGTGTGCCCAAGTTGGAGGCGCCTAGGAGTCCTTGTTGGACAAGGACTCCATCTCCTTTTTGGATTCCAATTAGAGTTCTACTAAGAACCAACTTTGACTGGTCTTAGGCACCCTCTAAGGAGGAATCCAGGGGACTCTATTCCCACCAATCAGATTTAGATCTGATTTCACAAAGGGTTGTGATTGGTTGGGAAGAAGAGGAGTTGGATCACAGCTTAGTCTATAAATAAGACCCTGCGCCCAACTCAAAAGAAATTGAATTCCCACGCCCCAAGGCTGCCTCTCCCCTCCTTCCTCCATGCCAAAGTCTCTTCTCCCTCTCCTCTCCACGTCCAAAAGAGTGTTTTGGACTTGGTTGGTGCGATTCAGATCAAGAGAAAGGCGATCAAAAGCTAAGAAGGCTGCGCTGCTGCAAAGGACGACTGCTGATCTTCAAAAGGAGTTTTGAAGATCCTCCAGATCAGATCCAGATCTGATTTTTGGAGACGTGATAGAGAAGAAGAGGATCTCCAGATCCAACCCGAGTGGATACCGGTAGAGGCCAGGCGCTTGCGTGGCTAGATCCAGAACCTTCCGCTGCAATACAGGATCATCAAGGGTAATAGGATTACCCAAATCAAGGTAAATTAAATTTGATTTAATTTATCTTAAATTTTATTTTAATTTATTAAAATAATAAAAAATCAGATCTAAAACATCTCAGATCTGATTAGGATCAAAGAAAAAATTTTTTGAAATATATCTCTTGATCTAATCAGATCTGAACGAACCTGGTCCGAAAAATCAGGATTTTCCTTCAACTTGAACCCTTGGCCCAACTCCTTATCATGGAGAGAAGGAAGAAGTAGCAGTCGTGTCTTTTCAGCAATGCTGCCTTCTTCCTGATCTAGGTGCCTTTCATCCTTGGATGGTACTTGAACCCATGCCCAACTTTTTGGACATGAAGAGGGGAGAGAGAGGATCAGATGGGGTGTGGAAGAGAGAGGTAGCCTTGGGGCATGGGAATTATGCAAGACTTCTTAACCCTAGGCACAGATAGAGTTTAAATAGACCCTACTGCACCATGTAGTGCCACATCATCCCGACTAATCAGAAGCTTTCATTCAATTAGATCTAAATCTGATTGGTGGGATGATGTCATCTGATCCAATCAAATGAGAGTTTCTCAAAAATCTACATAGCTGGCATCAAGACTGGATAAAACAAAACTCTTTGGTGCCTAGGTATTTAAACCCATTAAGAAACCTTGGAGTCCAATCTGTATAGGACTCCATCCCTTATCCATATGGGGCACATGCCTAGGATGGCATGCTCCCTCTCTCTTACCTCATTTAGCAAGGGGACAAGAGCTCCAGGTGCTCTCCTATAGGTGCATGGCACATGGCCCTATGTCTAAGTGTCCAGGGTCAACTATTGACCTATGTCAAAAAATAGGAATTAGCAGGCGACAGAAATTGGCAGGTGTTGTCTTAAATCTATCTAATGAATTAAGACAATCCTTTTTTGATCTGAAGAAGCTCTAGTCAAACTAAGATAAGATTTCTGAGTGAGTCCAAATAAATTTAGCTCAGTCAAGATGAATCGAAATGATTACAAAAGAAGAATGTTAGGCTTAATCATGTACTAGCAAGATTTCTTTGAATTTACTTGGATCTAATCCAAATAAATTGAACTGGATTAGTTCAATTGATAACATCTAGACCCAAACTCTTGTTTGTGTGATCTAGTTAGATTCAGTTCTATACGGTAATAAGATATGTCACGATCTCTATTATCAACATCATCAAAATACCTTTTGATAGACCAGAACTTTTTTGATTCATACAAGTAGAATGAACAATCATCAAAATCATTCTAATTGCTCTCAAAATCCATCAATGATACCTAGTAGTATATGGTAGCAACCCATCAGAATTGAAAGAGAACCTCTCGGTGCTGCTACCAGTGTGATTGGGTTCTTCTATGTTGAGCCCTGGCAGGATTAGGATTAAGGTGAACTCGTCAAACCCGAAATCCATCATATGAATTAATCATTCGATTCGAGTCTAATATGAAACTCTAATAGAAACATTTTTTATCATCTTCACTCTACCATGGCCATGGGTTTAAGGACTCAATCGTATGATTATCATAGGACTGCTCTGAACAAACCAGATCTAGGGTTTCATGGGTAGATCTTGAAAATTTTTCAAGATCATGCAGCGAAAGATTTAAATAAATTAAATATTTATTTAAATAAATATTAAAATATTCTAGATCTAAGATTTATTATATGATCAAGGCATGATATTAAATAAAAAATTAGAAACAAAAAGAAAAGATTAACATGTTGATCTCATCAATATGCTACAATACTACATCTAATGTAGCTATAGAATAATAGATTAGATCTGATACCTGAGCAAGTTAGACATTCTAACTTACTGATCCAGGCTTGAGGATGAAGTCATGAGTTGCACACATGTCTGACCTCTAGGAGTCATCCACATGAGCCCACAAACACGATCTGAGATCCTGATGCAGGAAATCAGCACAGTATGCTAGTACTGTGCTGATCTCTCTTCAACGGTCAATTTGATGCTTCCTTCTTTGAGATCTGGACTCTTTAAAATATCAAAAAAAAGAGTAGAGATTTTAGATTTGAGACTCTCTCAAAAAAAATCTTAAAAGGAGGTGGAGAAGAGAAAATCAAAATAGCCCTAGAAGAAGATCCTCTTCTTCTTCTCTTTTCTCTCACCTAGACACTTAGTTTGGTGTCTATGGAATCCGAATGCCGAAGGACCCTCTCCCTCTAATTTTTGTACACCCTAAATCTCTCTTAAAGGTATATGTTTCACAAAAATTTTAAGCCAAAATTCATCAAAAATTTATAGAAAAAGAAGAGTTCTTATCTAGGTCAAAAACTAGACAAGGAAGAACCTATTTTGGCAAGAGATTGGGATGCCCAACTTTTGGGCGCCCCTCCTCTGATTCTTTTGATGAATCCAGCAAGAATACATGCACAAAATTTCTTCTTTTTGATGAATCCAGCAAGAATACATGCACAAAATTTCTTCTTTCTCACATAGAATAAGGGAGAAAAATAGGAGAGGGGTGGCACACTTAAAAGGAGATATTTTGGTTTATAAGGATTCTCTCATAGAATCCTAAATCAAAACTAACTTCTCCTTTTGACTTGGTCAACCACCAAATTTCCATATAAGTAATGGAGGGAGAGAAGGGGCATGCATGAAGACTAGAGAGAGACTCTTTGTTGCACAAAAAATAGAGAGAATGGGCATGGGGCGTGGGATATAGGTGGCGCAAGGATTGGGAGTCCTAGTCACACTAGAACTCCTATTTTGACTTGGTCAAAAATTAGTTTCTCAAACTAAATTAAATCAGAAGTAAATCAACCCAATTAAATTTGGCCCTAACCCAATTAAGAACTTAATTAAATCATATTAAATCAAATTTAATTTTGATTTAAATTTTTAATCAAATTAGAAAATTGGGTTGACCAGAGTCCTAGTTGAATTAGGACTAGTTCTTCCCTGCACTTGGCTTTTCCAATAAGCCAATTGAACTTGATCCAATCAAGTCCAAACTACATATAATTAAATTATATTAAATTAGACTTAATTTCAATCATCTGACTTAATCAAATGAAGTCAATTAGCAATCTAATTGCTAATCGATCCTCCTATAATGCTTGCACTAGGTTAAACATCAATCGTATTGATTGTTTAACTCAAGAACAATTCTCAATCATTGATCAACCATCCGATTAGATTATGAGCTCTAATGTATGTGACCTCATAGGTCCGAACCTAAGTCAATAGCATAAGAATAAATTTTTGTAGCAATCGAAATAACCATCTAATAATGGTACCCAATGGTCGGATAAGTCGAATGTATAGAACAACATCCTTAGAACCCATACGGATATAGTTTCCATATAATTCATTTCCTTGACCAAAATGCTCATAGGACACCTCAGAGTTCCACTATCAACTCTGATTAGGTTGTCCACATTGTACTTCAAAATATCAAATCCATTTGATGGATTACCTTAGGCAAGGTTTTGCTATATTGAAATATAATGATACATTCTTCTCCAATTCTTGTTGTGGTCAATTCCATCTTGATCATACTCTGACTTTGCAAGTACTTGATTATGCCCAAAAGCCTTCGATTACTGAATAAGAAATTTAGTTAGTCCGGTACCAAAGCATAATGAGTTGCTTGTAAGTCACTGAGATGATCTTAAGTCTAAGGGACACTTATACCGATATCCCATCAGTGATATTCTCGATAGTAGAATGCTCTGGAGTTGGTCACATTCAATGATGATGTATCCATACATCTCATCTGTATGCTATACCAGTATCTCTACACTCTTTGGTTAAGAGAATAATCAATCTATATGGCATATAGCAACCTATGCTCGATAGATGCTGTCGTTCTAATTAACAGTCTATCATTTGATCTTGAATAAATTTAAGGACTAATCGATAAATCCTATTTTTATCAAAGCTAAATAGTCCTAAGGACTTCATCATAATGATTGAGTTCATTAGAAGATGAATACTTTATGATGAAAAATATTAAAAATATATTTTATTTATTAATAAATTAATTACAGATACAATGTAGCTCAACAATCAATAGGCTGATAATTGACTTTGGGACACATTTCCTAACAACTCCCACTTGTCCTAAAGCCACTTGGCATAGTATCTAATATCCATCTTCAACTTGTGGTTGTCGAACTCCATTATCGCCTGGGCTTTAATGAAGGTGTTGGCCAGGTTCTCCTTTCCGTCAATCTTTTGAAGATCGACATTACCTCTATCCACGATCTTTTGGACTAAGTGGAAGCGGTGCAGAATGTGCTTCGTCCACTGGTTTGCCTTTGGTTCCTTCATCTGAGCTATGGCATTGGTGCTGTCATAGTAGAACAGGACCAGACCATCAAGGGAGAGTGCTACTCCAAGCTCAGTGATATATTTTCTCAGGCACGTTGCTTTTTTTGCGGCATCTAATGCTGTGATGTACTCTGCTTTGCAAATAGAGTCTGCAATAGTATGCTGCTTGAAACTCTTTCAGTAAATGGCTCTATCATTTAGAGTAAAAATATATCTTGACACGCTTCTACTATCATCATGGTCAAATTGAAAGCTGGAGTCGATAAATTCCATAAGTTTCAGATCTGACTCATCATAAACTAACCATTGATTCTTAGTATTTTTAAATACTTGAGGATGATTTTAACCACTTTTTAGTGGTTTTCTTCATGGTCAGACTGGTATCTACTCACTACTCCTAATGAGTATGCCATATCTGATCTTGTACATGTCATGGCATACATGATTGATCCCACTGCCGAAGCATATGGGACTTTACTCATACGCTCTCTCTCTTTAGGAGTTGTCGGACAATCTTTCTTAGAGAGAGAAATTTTATGGCCTATTGAAAGATAGATCTTTTTGTAATTCTCCATGCTGAATCTCTTCAGCATAGTATCTATGTACGTGGATTGGGATTATCCAAGCATCCTTTTAGATCCATCTCTATAGATCTTCATTCCTAGGATGTAGGATGCTTCACCTAAGTCCTTCATGGAGAGCTGTGACGGCAACCAGAGTTTTATTTCCTACAGTGCAGGGATGTCATTTTCGATTAAGAGAATATCATCCACATACAAGACAAGGAATACTACTGCTGGACCATTTACCTATTTGTAAATACAGGGTTCTTCTTTGTTCTTAATGAAGCCATACATTTTAATTACCTTATCAAAATGCATGCTCCAACTCCGAAATGCCTGCTTTAGTCCATAAATGGATCTCTAAAGCCTGCACACCTTGGACTCATCTACGGATGTGAACCCCTTAGGTTGTATCATATACACCTCTTCAGTCAACTCTCCATTTAGGAAAGCTATCTTCACATCCATCTGCTAGATCTCATAGTCCAAATAAGCAGTAATTGCAAGCATAATCTACATGGATTTAAGCATTGCCATAGGATTAAACATCTCGTGAAGTCAATATGTTAATGTTGATAATACCTCTTGGCAACTAGATGAGCTTTATAGGTCTCCACCTTCCCATCTACACCCCTTTTCCTTTTGAAGACCCATTTACATCCAATGGATTTAACCCCTTCGGGTGGGTCAACCAATGTCCACACATCATTGATCTTCATGGATTCTATTTTGAATTTCATGGCCTCAAATCATTTTTCGAAATCAGGTCTCTGCATAGCATCCATATAGGTGATCGGATCCTCATCATTCTCATCGAGTTCGATGGGATCACTATCTTGGACCAAAAAATCATAGTATCTATTTGGATGACGTGGTACTCTATTGGATTGCCTTAATGGTGCAGGTACACTGGGCTCTGGATTTGATCTAATCAAATCTGACTTAGGTTCAGCTACAGATGTTGATTTTTCTACCTATTGAACTTTATCAAGTTCAACCTTAGAGGCAACAGTTCCTTCACCAAGGAACTCCTTTTCTAAAATGATTGCCTTAAGACTAACAAACACTTTTTATTCTTCAGCAAGGTAGAAATAGTAATCCTTATTTTCTTTAGGATATTCTATAAACATACACTTATCAGACCGGGGTCCAAGCTTATCTGTAAGCAAACGTTTAACATAAGCCAGACAACCCCAAATCTATAGGTGAGAAAGTGTAGGCCTACGCCCAATCCATATCTCATATGGAGTCATTATGATAGATTTATTTGGTATATTGTTCAAAATATAATATGCAGTCTCCAGAGCATAATCCTAAAATAAAACATGCTGACTAGCAAACCCCATCATGGATTGAACCATGTCCAACAAGATTCGATTTCTCTTTTTTGATACACCATTATGCTGTGGTGTGCTAGGAGAAGTCCACTGTAAGAGAATTCCATTCTCTCCTAGATATGTCAAGAACTCACTGGATAGATATTCACCTCCTCGATACGATCGAAGAGTTTTAATACTCTTTCTAGTTTGCTTTTCTACTTTACTTCAAAATTTTTTGAACATTTCAAATGAATCTGACTTATATTTCATCAGATAAACAAATCCATACCTCGATAGATTATCTGTGAAAGTGATGAAGTAGAAATATCCATCTCTGACACTAATGCTCATTGGTCCACATACATCAGTATGTACTAGACCTAAGAGCTCAGTAGCTCTCTCATCTTTTCTAGTAAAAGATGATTTGATCATTTTTCTAAGAAGACAGGACTCACAAGTTGGAAGTAATTCACAATCATCAACTTCGAGAATTTTCTCATGGGTCAACCTATTTATCCTGTTCTTATTAATGTGACCTAATCTATAGTGCCATAGGTAGATATTAGAGATATTATCTAATCTAGGATGTTTTCTAGAAGTGTACATTATGCTCACAGGTTGTGATAAAATATAAATATTATTTTTTTGTTGTCCTTGCATTATTGTAACATTATTTATAATAATATCACAATAATCTTTCTTTATAGATAAATGATAATCATCTTTGGCCAAAAGACTAACAGAGATTATATGCATCAAAAAGGAAGGACAATAATAACATTCATTTAAAAAAATGATATTAGTATTGAGAATGAGTTGAACTATTCTCATAGCTAGAACTAGAATAGACCTTCCATCTCCAACATTTAGGAATCGTTTATTATTTTTAAATTTTCTACTAACTTGAAGTCCTTGCAATATATTGTAAATATGGGCTAGACTTTCGGTATCCAATATCCAAGTAGAAATATCATAAATAGAAAAATTATAAGGTGTTATCATATAACATCCTTGATCAGCAACTACTTGCTTATCTCTATTATTCAGCCTGTTGGGCTCATGAAAATCATGATACTGAGGATAATTTATCTTCCAATTCTCTTGCTTCTTACAGTGGAAGCATTCTACCTAATCTAGGTTATTCTTGGATCTTATGTTTAGATTGGGCATAGAGGCTCTAGCACGAACCACTTCGTGCTGCTGAACAACATTCAACTTTCGATACTTATTATCGAAGCTAGATCCCATAAGTTAATCACTGTCTAATAGTGAATGGAGCAACTATGGTTTAGGTTTAACTGCATAAAGGAGAACCAAAAGCCTAATTAGTAATTTATTCATTAAATCTAAAGATTTTGACTTTAATCAAAATATTTCTTTTACTATTTTATTCGAATTGATAGCCTCTACCTTCAATTCGAGGAATTATCCTAATTCCTTAGTAGGTACTAGAATTCACATAGACTACACAGAAGCCCAACTATGGTTGATCAACTCATGCACATCTAAAGATATGTTCATAATCAATTATTTCTCTAAATAATTTCTAGTAAATTAATTTTGCCCCAGGTATCTTTTCAATAGGCTAGAGCCTCTACTAAATGTTCCGGTTAGGTACAACCATTAACATGATCATACTTGATCCATCTGACTAATGAATGATTAAGCCCAACTATGATTGGTTAACCTAACCATCATTTAGAAAGATGCATCCAAGAAATCATATTATGAATGATAATTTCATTAGCGAAAAAGCACCAAGCCTATGGGCCTCCAATGATTATCCAACTAATGGACTCATTATCATCCACTTAATGGGAGGCTATGATCTAGTTATCATCATAACTATTTTATTTTATGAACCTAATAATTTTAGAGGATTTAATTGATTTGATTTAGAGGAAGAAGATCAGGTGAATCAGCTTATCATGATCCTTTCACTAGCTTCACCAAGTCAGATTAAGGGAGACCATTAATAGGCTAGTCTAGGAGCACCTAAATCAGTCACACTAATTTACCTAGCTGATATAGGTCAACTCAAATTGTCAACTAATCTGATCAAAACACAATCCCACTAAGAAGGCCAGGTAACTGAGATCGGTGGGAGGGTCTGCCAAAACTTATCTTAGACACCATAAAAAATGGTCAGGTAAGCGGACTGCCAATTAAAAACCATCGATCATATGTGCCAGACTTACCTTAGACACCAATCAATTTAATAAGTCTTGATTAGATCAATCTAACAATTTGAGCTATACCGTGAAGTCAAGAATCAAGTTCATCTTGGTTCTCGTTAAAGACATGGACTTGATTAACTACAACTATTGTAATTGATCTAGAGAATCCTTGACCTAATCTAAGACAATAATTGATTAAATTTAGTCAATTCTCTAATTAAGTCCATTCTTTAATCTAATCCTAGGTCTAATCCAATTAATGGATCTAATTTCCATTAACCCATTTAACCCAATATATTATGATTCATGTCTTAGGATCTTCAATTTTCAATCCTAGATCCTAATCAAACAACTTTGTAATTCTTAATTAAGTTTTGGACAGAGGGTTGGGGTTTGACTTTTTGAAAATGATTTTCATGTTTGTAAAATATTTTTACAATATGGTTCTATCAACCAAATTGCATGTTTGATTCATAATCAAAATGTAAGTAACACAAACATGAATCTACTTTAGATCTAATCTAAATAGGTTCATGTAATTGAAACAGTTTCAACACCAATCAATCATAAATCAACTTAGATCAAATCTAATATATTTATGATGATTAAAATTAGATTAAAATATTTTTAATTATATGATAAATTTTTTTAAATTTAATCTAAAATTTTATGATCAATATTTTAGATCAGCTCGTATTAGGATAATCTTTCCACTGTAAGAGATAAATCTTATAGCAGGAAACCTTATAGCAGTCCGTGCAATCTAAAAATTTTATTTTTAGATCTAAAACTATTTTAAATCTATTAAATTATAAATAAAATTAGATAAAATTAAATAAATTTATGACTAGGAGTAGATCATCATGATCTAGGATAATCTTTTTACAGTAAGAGGTAAACTTTACAGTAGGACAACCTTATGGGAGCTCGTGAGATCTAAATTTTTAATTTTACATTTAATAATTAAATTATAAATTAGATATAATCTAATAAATAATCTAAATATGCTCAAGAAAATTATGTAATAAGAACCTAGGCTCTGATACCAATTGAAGGAACCAGATCTAGGATTTCACGGGTAGATCTTAAAACTTTTTCAAGATCATGTTGCAAAAGATTTAAATAAATTAAATATTTATTTAAATAAATATAAAAATATCCTAGATCTAAAATTTATTATATGATTAAAGAATGATATTAAATCAAAAATTAAAAATACAAAGAAAAGATTAACATGTTGATCTCATCAACATGCTACAATACTACATCTAATGTAGCTATAGAGTAACATATTAGATCTGATGCCTGAGCAAGTTAGACATTCTAACTTACTAATCCAGACTTGAGGATGAAGTCATGAGCTGCACACATATCCAACCTCTAGGAATCATCTGCACGAGCCTACAAACACGATCCAAGATCCTGATGCAGGAAATTAGCACAGTATGCTAGTACAGTGCCGATCTCTCTTCGACGGTTGATTCGATGCTTTCTTCTTTGAGACTTAGACTCTTTAAAATTTTAGAAGAAAGAGGAGAGAATTTAGATCTGACTCTCTCTTAAAAAATTCCCAAAAAGAGGAGGAGAAGAGAAAATCAAAACAGCCCTAGAAGAAGATCCTCTTCATCTTCTCTTTTCTCTCACCTAGACACCTAGTTTGGTGTCCATGAAACCCCAACGCCCAAGGACCCTCTCCCTCTGATTTTTGCACACCCCAAAGCTCTCCTAAATGTTGGTGTTCCATGAAAATTTTAACCTAAAATTCATCCAAAATATATAGGAAAAGAAGAATCCTTTTCCTGGTCAAAAACTAGACAAGGAAGGACTAGTTTTGGCATGAAGTTTAGGCACCTCTCCTCTGATTTTTTCAGTGAATCCAGCAAGAATACATGCACAAAATTTCTTCTTTCTCACATAAAATAAGGGAGAGAAATAGGAAAGGGATGTCACACTTAGAAGGAGGTGTTTTGATTTATAAGGATTCTATCTCAAAGAATCCTAAATCAAAACTAACTTCTCCTTTTGACTTGGTCAACCACCAAACTACCATATAAATAATAGAGGGAGAGAAGAGGCATGCATGAAGACCAGAGAGAGACTCTCTATCGCACAAGAAATAGAGAGAGTGGGCATGGGGCATGGGATATAGGTGGCGCAAGGATAGGAAGTCCTAGTAACACTAGGATTCCTATTTTGACTTGGTCAAAAATTAGTTTCTCAAACCAAATTAAATAAGAAGTAAACCAATCTAATTAAATTAGGCTCTAACCTAATTAAGAACTTAATTAAATTATATAAAATTAGATTTAATTTTAATTTAATTTTTTAATCAAATTAAAAAATTGGATGGATCAGAGTCTTAGTTGAACTAGGACTAATTCTTCCCTGCACTTGGCTTATCCAATAAGCCAATTGAACATGATTTAATTAAGTCCAAACTAAATCTAATTAAATTATGTTTAATTAACCTTAAACTCAGTACTTTATCTTAATCAAATTAAGTCAATTAGTAATCTAATTGCTAATCGATCCACCTATAATGCTTGCACTAGGTTAAACATCAATCGTATTGATTGTTCAACCCAAGAATGATTCTTAATCATTGATCAACCATCCAATCAGATTGTGAGCTCTAATGTATGTGACCTCATAGATTCGAATCTAAATTAATAGTACAAAAATAGATTTCTGAATCAATCAAAGTAACCATCTAGCAATGGTATCCGACGGTCGGATAGGTTGAATGTGTTGAATAACATCCTTAGAATCTGAACCAATCGAAGTAACTATCTAGCAATGGTATCCGATGGTCGGATAGGTCGAATGTGTAGAATAATATCCTTTGAATCCATGTAGATATAGTTTACATATAATTCATCTATTTGACCAAAATGCTCATAGGGCACCTCAGAGGTCAACTATCAACTCTGATCAGATTATCCATATTGTATTTCAAAATATCAAATCCATCTGATTGATTATCCTGGCCAAGGTTTTGCTATATTAAAATATAGTGATATATTTTTCTCCAATTTTTGGAGTGGTCAATTCCATCTTGATCATACTCTGACTTTGCAAGTACTTAACTGTACCCAAAAGTCTTCCATTACTGAATTAGAAATTCAGTTAGTTCGATACCAAAGCATAATGAGTTGCTTGTAAGTCACTAAGGTGATCTCAGGTCTAAGAAACACTTATACCCATATCTCATCAGAGACATTCTCGACAGCAGAATGCTTTGGAGTTGGACACGTTCAATGATGATGTACCCATATATCTCACCTATATGCCATACCAGTGTCTCTACACTCCTTAGTTAAGAGGATAACTAACCCATATGGCATACAGCAACCTATGCTCACTAGATGTTATCATCCTAATTAACAACCGATCATTTGGTCGTGAACAAATTTAAGGACTAATCGACAAATCCTCTTTTTATCAAAGCTAAATAGTCCTAAGGACTTCATTACAATAATGAAGTTCGTTAGAAGATGAATACTTTATGATGAAAAATATCAAAAATATATTTTATTTATTAATGAATCAATTATAGATATAATATAGCTTAACCATCAATAGATTGATGATTGGCTTTGTGACATATTTTTGAACATGCTCCTCATCTATCGAGATAGATAGATCTTTTATTGGTGCAATCCAATTACTACAATGAATATGCTATAGCCAACATATACCTCAGGATTTTGAATGGCTAGGAGATCGAGTTATGGTGTTGTCAAACTATAATACCCTCAAAGTGAACTATCGATGCACCTTAGGTCAAAGAATCAGATACACCACTATAGCATCGAGTCAATCATCGACGAGAAGGTAAACTTCCTTATGACTGCTCGAGATGATCACGCTCAGTGCCCTCATTCTCTAATGAGTACCTGTACTCTTGCTTTGGTGTCTCTACACTGTAGACTCAAGATACATCTATCCTAAGAAAGTGATTGTACACCAACCTTTGGGATGAAAGAAAACATGCCGAGTTTCATGCATAGATTTCAAATTTTTTTCGAAATTAAAGCAGTGAAGACATAGATTAATCAATTTAATCTTTAATATGCATGTAATCAAATTACAAAATCCTACATCAAGGATCTATAACATGTCATGATGTAAATATAAATCTAAAATTAAATTAATCACAAGTGGTATTGATCATATCAATACCAAGATCTAGAATAATTCTAAATCTAACCCTAGATCATATGTAGATTACCAAGAGATCAGATCTCTTATCTTTGCATGGGTCGAGAACTCTATGATTGATTTTTATTATTGCTTTTAGAGCCGCATATGCATCCGATCTCTACAAGTGATCCACACAAACCTGCAATATAGATCAAAGGTTTGTCGAACAAAGATCCGATCGAAGTGCTAGCTTCTCGTGGATCCCTCTTGATTGTTAATCAAATACATATTCTTCGGATCTCTTGGATACTCCAAGAGATGAAGAACATGAGAAAAAATAAGGAAGGAATTCAAACCTTAGATCTTTCATAAATCAAAAAATAAAATCAAGAAAAAATAAATCCTAAGAGAAGACAAATCTTCTCCTTCAGGACATCAATGATTGATGTCCTGAAAGCATCTCTATGCTAGGACAAGAGGAGACCTTCTTCTCTAAAATTTTTTCTATATTTTTAGATCTAATATCTTTATTTTTTCTTAAATAAAAATCTCATAAATAAATAAAGAAGAAGGATTCTCAAGAAAATCCTAAGAGAAGACCTTTCTTCTCTTCTCCTTCTCTCATCAAAACAAGATCAAATCATGTCCAAAAAGAACATCATGCCCCCAACAACTTAGGGCACTTATCTCTACACCCTATTCCTCTCTCTCTCAAATTTTTATCACATAAAAATTATAAAGAATGAATAAGAGAAAAAATACATAAAAGAAAAATAAAGAGAAGACAATCTTCTCTGACCTTGTCTCTTCAAGACATCATCCTATGTTGTCCGAAAGAAAGGATTTTCTTCCTAGAACTTGGTGCGTCAAACCTCCACACCCCTCCAACTTTTCCTTCTAGTTTTTGTGTGAATATATTTGGAGTTTTGGATGCCCACACCTCTTATATGGAGGCATCCCCTAAGAGCCTTCTTTTACTAGGTCAAAACCTAGTTTAAGAAGGACTCCAAGGATTCCTATGAGGCGTCCAACTCTTGGATGCCCCTTTGACTTTTCCAAGCATGAAAATCTGATGGCCAGCATACAAAAGAAAAGGAAAAAGGGCAAGGAAAATGACTAGGCGTGGAAAGGTTGGCGCACAAAAGAAAGGGAGGAGTTTTGGTCAAAGAGGATTCTTCTAAGTAGGAAACAAATCCTAACTTCCTTCTAGTTCTGACCAAATTATAACAAACTACAAAACAACCACATATATGGAGCATGGAAGGCCTCTTAGGCATTGGAATTATCACATAAAAATCAGGAATTAAAGGTATGGTGTGGGCTTTCTTAGGTGCAAGAGAAAGAGAGAGAGTCCCTATCCAACTGAGACTCCTCTTGTTTGACTAGGTCAAAATAGTTTTAAACTCAATTTAAATCCTATTTAAGTTAGATTAAATACAACCCAATTAAGGATGATCTTAGTCCAACTAGGAGCACAATTAAATTGGATTAAATCAAAATTTAAATTTCATTTAAATTCTAAGTCAATTAGGTGCACCCAAGTCCTAGTCAAACAAAAAATTATTCTTTCTTGCAATTGGATTATTCAATAAATGAACTAGGCTTAATCTAATTAAGTTCAAACTAATTCTAATTAAATCTAATTTAATTTGACTTGATCTCAGCCAGATTGCTCAATCAAATTGAGCCAATTAACAATCCAATTGCTAATCGATCCACCTATAACACTTGCATTAGGTCAAACATCAATCGTATTGATGGATTAACCTTAGAACGATTCTCAATCATTGATTAACCATCTGATCAGATTACAAGCTCTAATGTGTGAAACTTCATAGGTTTGAATCTAAGCTGGTAGCATAAGAATTGATTCGTATAACAATCAAAATTATCATCTAGCAATGGTACCCGACGTTCGGATAGGTCGAATGTATGCAAAGCAACATTCTTAGAATCCTGACTTATGGTTATCATATAATTCATCCCTATGATCAATAATGCTCAAGATGACTTTGAGTATGCTATCAAACACTCATTCAAGTGATCTCTATTATGTCTCAAAATTTTACAAATTCCATGACATCTTACGAGGATTACATAGGCCTAGGTTTTGCTAAATTAAAACACAGTGAGACATTCTCTTCCTGAAGTTAATCAGGAGTGGTCAATCCTATCTTGACTCACATATTGACTTTACAAGTACTTGACTATACCCAAAAAATTTTCAAACCTATATTAGATATATAGGCAGTCCAGCACCAAAGTACAGTGAGTTGGTTTCAAGTCACCATGGTGATCTCAGGTCGGAGGGACACTTATACCCATTAGCCTTAGCTAGCTACTTTTAATAGTAGAGTGCTACATTGATCACGTTCAGTACAGATGTACTCCTACATCTCATCTAGATGCCATACTAGTGTCCCACACCACTTGGTTACGAGGACAACCAATGCATATGGTATATAGCGGCCTACATTCGATAAGTTATCATCCTTGTTAATAACTTTTTATTTGATCATGAACTGTTTAAGAACCATCCGATAAATCTTTCTTTATCGATTGATTATGGCTCTAAGAACTTCATCATAATTTAGGAGTTCATTTAAGAAAGATAGAACTTTTATGATAAACCAGCAAAATAACTATTATTATTAGATAATTCATATACTAATTCCAATCATCTACCACTTAGATGAATGGCTTTAGGATACATTTTTCAACAACACCCACTTGGCTTAAAGTCAATCAGAACGATATCAAATATCCTATCTTCCACTAAGTTCGTAGAACTCAGTTTTGAAGCCTTAGCAAATGGGTTGGTCAAGTTCTTCTTTTACATCGATCGTTTAAAGATTAACATCATCCAGATGTAATATCTAAGGTGAAAGTGATGCAAAATATGCTGGTCCTTGGGTTCTTTAGCCTGAGCTATGGCTCCAGTGCTATGATAGGACTAGACCATTGGTGGAGGGTGCCACTCCCAACTAGCTAATGAACCTCAATAATTGTGCAGCTTACATTGTAGCATCATATGCCATGATGAACTCTACATCACTAACTGAATAGGCTAAAGTAAACTGCTTGGAACCTTTCTAGCAGATTGCTCCTATAATTAGGGTATGATTCGACATTCTCTTATTGTCATCTTATTTTGGCTAAAATTAAAATTTCCACATATTTTAAGTCAGTACTTCTATATTTGAGTCACTGAACCTTAGTATTTTCTAAATACTTAAGGATTGTCTATATAATCTTTCAGTGGCTTTCACTTGGATCAGACTGGTATCTACTCACTACCTCTAGTGAGTATACCATGTCTGATCTCGTACATGGAGAAATAAGATGACAGCTAAATCTTTATTTCTTGCAATGCTGGAATGCCATTCCCGATTAAGAGAATTTCATCCTCAAACATCACAAGAAATAGCACTACAAAATATTTTATCCGATTATAAATACAGAGTTTGTCTTTGTTCATAACAAAGATATACTTTTAGAATGTATGTTCGAGCTCTAAGATAATACTCAGATGGGCTTTATAGGTCCTTACCTTCTCATCTGCGCTACTCTGATCCTATTAAAAATTCATTCACACCCAATGAATTTTATCTCTTCAGGTGAATCAACTAGTCTCCATACACTATTGATTTTTATAGACTTCAATTTGGATCATATGGCTCCAAGCTACTTCTCAGAGTCAAGCCACTATATTGTATCCCTATAGGTGATCGGATCCTTATTGTTCTCATCGAGCTCAACGGGATCGCCATCGTAAACCTAGATACTGAAGTATCTATCCGACTAACATGGTACTCTATCGGATCTCCTTAAAGGTGATAGTTTAATGGGCTCCAAATTTGATTTGATCAAATCCAATTTTGTAGGTTTACCAAATAACATTGGTTCTTTTCTACCAGACAAATTTTTATAAGTTCAACTTGACAGGCATCAGTTTCTTCTTTAAGAAACTTCTTTCTAAAAGAAATGCCCTACTGCTGATGAACATCTTATATTTTTTATCATAGTAGAATTAATAACCCTTAAACACTTATTGGACTAGGATCCAAGTTTATCTGTGTGCAAATCTTTGACATAGACCGATCAACTCCAAACCTGAAGGTGAGAGAGTCTAGGTCTATGCTCGATGTATATTTCATATGGAGTCTATGTAACAAATTCATTTGATATAAATTTTTAGAGTAAAATAAGTAGTCATAAGAGCACAACCCTAAAATAGACAGATAAGTGAACATTACGCTTAACAGGCTGTGTAAATGTTAAATGTCATTTCTTTATTGTCCATGTATTATTGTAATATTATTTATAATAATATCATATAATTCTCTTTATTGATAAATGATAACCATCCCTGGCCAAAAGGCCAATAGAGAACATATTTATCATAAAGATGGACAATAGTGACAATCACTCAAAATGATATCTTTAAAAATAAGCTTGATAATTTCTAAAGCTAGGATTGGAATAGGACTTCCATCCAAAATATTTAGGTATTTCTCACCATTTTCAAACATTCCACTTATCTATAGTTCTTGCAACAAATTGCATAGAACTATTGATATCTCATACCCAGGTAGCAGAATTTCATACAGAGAAATTTCAAAGTGTTATCATACAAGTCTTGCTTATTTCTCATATTTAGCCTATTATGATCAAGGAAAGCAAGACAATTCTTCTTCCTATGATCCTGCTTCTAGCAGTAGAAGCACTATTCTTGATTTGGATCAATTTTGGACTAATTATTTTTATTGGGCTAAGAGGCCCCAGTACGAACCCATTTGTACTACTAAACCAAATTCAACTTTTAATATTAATTATCGATGTTGGGTCTCATAAGTCATCACTATCTAACAGTGATAGGAGTAATTAGGATTTAGCCTTATTTTGAGAAAAGAGAATAATGACCTAAGTATATGAATTATATTAAGCCTAGAGACCTGGACTTTAGTTTAAAGGTTCTCTCACTATTTTATTTGAATTGGTAGTCTCTACCTCTAATTTGGAGAATTACTTTAATTCTCTAGTAGGTACTAGAATTCACATAGACTGCACATAAGCCCAACTATGGTTGGTCAACCCAAGTACATCTAAGGGTAGGTTCATAACCAATTATTTCTTCAAACAACTTCTAGTAATTTAATTTTGCCAACCTAATCAGTGGGCTTGGCCCTCCACTCTAAGGATTCGATTAGGTCTAACCATTAACATGACTATACTTGGTGCATCTAACCAATGAATGATTAAGCCCAACTATGGTTGGTCAACCTAACCATCATTAAAGAGATACATCCAAGTCATCATATGATGAATGATAATTCTATTAGTCAATAAGCACCAGGCCTATGGGTCTCCAATGATTATTAAGTTAATGGACCTATTATCAAACACCTTAATGGAAGGCTATGAGTCAGTTATCTCCATAATTTTATCATTTTAAGGAGCTAATAATTTTAGAAAGTTTAAATTATTAGTGATTTAAGGATAGAAAGGATATGGACCAATTTGCCCTCACTGACCTCATCAAGTCCAGTCCACCTACTAACTTCTCAAGTCTTTGATGAGGATTAGGATCAATTTTGGTCCTATATCAGTCTTACTGAGTAAAATCAGTTTCACTGATTTTCTATGTGACATGGATTAGCATGAATCAATAAGCAACCTAATCAAAACCTGATTAACCACATTGATCAGGTAAGTGAGATTGATGGAAGGGTCTGCCAAGGCTTGCCTTAGACACCATTAGAAATGGCCAAATAAGCATGTTGCTAATTAAAAAACACCGATCTGAGATGCCAGACTTACCTTGGACACCAATCGATTTATCAGTTTTGATTTGATCTGCCTAAAGACTCGAGCTCGACCACAAGCCATGATCAGTATTTATTTGTTAGTTGTATGGACTTTGATCAACTACAACTATTAAATTGATTTAAAGAAATGATCTAATCCTAATTAACTATTAATTAGGTTTGATCAATTTCTTAACTAAGTCTATATTTAATCTAATCCTAGGTCTAATCCAGTTAAGGACCTGATCAAGCTAACCCATGACCCTTTAACCCATATTTTATAAAATTATTTTAGGATCTTCGAATCATAAACCTAGATCCTAAACAATCATTTAATTCTCAATTAGGTTCAAGGCTTATGGATTTGGGTTTATGAAACCTTAGAACTAATTTTTGATTTTATTATTTAAAATATTTTTCAAATTATAAATACTTTACTTTGAATCAAATTCAAATGATGGTTTTAGATCTGATTTGTTTCAAAATTTTGATCATGTCCTAGGGTTTCAAATCTAGGATTTTGCAGAAAGTAAGTTCACAATTTAAATTTTATAAAATTTATATGACATACATATGCAAACTAGATTCAAAAGATGAAGCTATATATCAACATATGCAACATGAAGATCTAGATCAAAACATGAAACATATCACATGGATCTCATCTAAATGATCAAAATTAGATCATAAACCATTTAATATTAGATTTAAAATCTAAAAATAAATTATAAATTATTTTAGATCTCATCTAACATGTGTATGATTTAGGTTTCTCATATCAGCATATACCAGGATAATCTTTTTACTATAACGAATAAACCTTATGATGCGTGCTAATCTATAGCTATGGCAAGGGCACCAGTTGATCAAGTAATAAAGTAAATGAGTAGAGTATCATCCCTAGAGGATTGGAAAATAAGTACTGAAAAGCTCTTTCCTATGCTTTATTTAGAAGACTGATTTATGAGAATAAGAAATTAAAGAACAAAATAAAGAAATAATTAAAAATTTTAAGAAAATAGAGAGAGTGTAATTATTAGGGTTTTAAACTTAAGAATAATGTGTTACTAAGACAATCGATTCACCAACTCAGTCAATACAATATTCAAGTTATTAGATTAATTTTATTTCATGTGACGGTGGAGTCTCCTAATTTATTCACTATCCTTTGGTCCAGGCATAGCAAAACTATCAATATTTATTAATTACCCTTTGGTCTAGGTATAATTTAAATAAATATTAATGCATTAAGTTTTGTAAAATCCTCTAATTAAAATACGCTGTGTCCAAAGCGCACTAAAATTCCTGCATGCATATGAATTCTAATTTGATTCATAATACAAGGTATATAATCAAGAAGCAATAACATAGATGTACTTGGTTCGTAACATCTATGTTCATCAGATCAATTAGAAGATGGCCAGTAATCTAAAAGCATTAAGATCAGATTTATATACTCCTCATGAATAAAATTTAAAATTAAAAATAAATCATACTGAATATTGTATCAAAAGAGTGGCTACACATTAGCCTTAGTAAAAGAAAATTTAGTTCATGATAACAAGTTCAAAAACAGCAAATAAAATAAAAAATATAAAGAAATTAGACTATTTTATTGCTAAAATTGATTGTCCATCACTCTTGGTGTGGAGAACTTGGTGAAGAAGAAGAAGCTCCTTGATCAATATTCTGATTGTCGGAAGAAGAAAATTTAAAAATCCTTTTATTTCTCTCACAAATCTCTCTTCTCTTTCTACGTCTCTCCTCTCTTTCTCTTCTTTTTTTTATTTCTCTGACTCTCCTCTTTTTTTTTTTTACGACAACAGCAGGTCCTCTATTTTTATAGGCTAAGAGATCGATTTTTCCCCAAAATCCATTAAAAATTAGGTTTAAAACTCTCAAAACAACTTAAATTAGGATTCTGGATGATTTTGATCGTTGGATGTTGATCAAACGGTCCAAAAATCACTTAAAAATTCTTTAAAATAACCCAGATCAAGTCAAAATTCATGCCAGCCATTAGATCAATCATTGGATTGAATCTGGGCCATCAGATCGCACACAAAGAAGGCTTTTGATCTTAGTTTAACGTTGGGATGAATCTTAGCCGTTGGATCTCGATCGGGAGCTACGGATGCCATTCATCAGTGCATGCATATCGACCATCCGATCAAATCTCAGTGAAAGGCATCCATCAAATCAAACAAAATTCCTAAATTATTCTCTATAGACCATGCGCGAGCCTGGTGTTGCATAGACCGCCCCATTCTTCAGCCAATCGAAGCACACTTCTTCATATAAAATTCCCAAAATGCCCTTAAGTCGGTCCATCGTGCGCTGCAAAAAATGCTGACGTCAGCATACCGTCAGTGCTGCATCAGCGGGTTGGTCTGCTAGTGCAATCGAACCGATGGTCTGCTGAGCCAATTTTTCTGAACTGGTTTGAACCAGATCGATTTTTTTTTTTTAAAATTTAATTTTAGGCTCGTTTGAGGTCCATTTTGTCTGAAATTTATTTCATCTGAACCAGAAAAATAAGATCTTCACATTGGTGGCCTTCTTTCCTGCATAAGATTAATAAAAATATCAATTTCTAAAGAAATAGATTAATTTATTTTATAATTTAATATTTTTATTAGTATATTTTTGCCACTTGTCACACCCTCCAACTTAGTCATTGCTAGTCCCTTAGCAATGTTTTATTTAATACCATATTTCAATAAGTTTATCCATCACAAAGATAAAATCTAGGACTGAGATCAAAAAGTTTAGAAAATACTGCTAACTAAGCATTGAGCTTCAGAAGCAAGTTTTTCAGTCAATACAATTAAAAATTTTCCTAGAGTACATCAAAGATCTATAGCACTTGTGTTCATGATGGCTAACTTTAGCATTTTAGTATTAAATTAAAAGAACAAAAGTATCCTCTCTTATCACCTATTTTGGTCAATTTTCTATACATTCTCAATTTTATACTCATGAATTAAGGTAGCTTTCACACTGCCTTTTTTTTTTTTTTTTTTGTGCTGAGCATCCTGGCCTTTCCTTCACCGTTTTACATGAATTTTCATACTTGACCTAGGTGCAGAGACCCAGTTACTAGGCTTTGGGCAATCCACATATACTCTATCTTTTGCACTTTATTTTTAGGCAGGTAGCTCTTTCCTTAAATTCAAGTTTCTTTGATTAGAATGTATATTAATTACTCAATTTTCAGTGATAATTGAATCCTCAGTTGGCCTTATAATCAATACCTACTTTGCCTTGTTAGTGTGCATGTGCAATTAGAAGTGCTAATAGTCTTTTAATGATCCTAAGTAGGCTGCTAAAAGTTGACCAACTAATCTACTTCTTTAACTCGTTACATTCATTAGCAAATAATTCTATCTTTTATCACTTGTCCAGTCTATCTTGCTCAAGATTTTCTTCTTGATATATGATTATCATTATTATTATTATTATTATTATTATTATTATTATTATATATATATATTTTTATCTCCTAACTTATTCTACATTGTCTTAAAGGAGAAAGAAAAATAAAGGGTGCAATAAAGGATAGGAAGGAATACACCTGATTTGGTTCAGTCTGGTTCTTTGGAGCTTTGAAATTTTGCTTGAGCTCTCATTGATTTTTCTCTGCAAAATTGAAAATACACACCAAAGCAGTAAAAGAGCAATAACAAATTACTGAAAAATAAAAGAAAAATGATCAAAACTAAAAAGAAAAGAAACAACCTATCTAGTAGTTCTGATTTATAGTCTTCAGCTTGACTTTCTTTGAGTTCTAAAGTGGATCAATCTGGTGCCACTTCAATTGAAATACTTTCATGTTTGGTCAAGTCCCTCTTTCAATTGGACATTGCTAGCTTTTATAGTCTCAAACCTATTTTCTATAGAATTCTCATATACTGAATTATCAATAATATCAATTAGAAAATAAGTTTGATTATCATCAGGATGTTTAGTATCTTTGAAAACATTAAAAGTAACTTGTTCATCTTGGATTCTAAGAATTAATTTTTCTTGTTGAACATCTATTAAAGCTCTTCCAGTAGCTAAAAAGGGTCTCCCTAAAATAAGGGGTACATCATAATCTTCTTTCATATCAAGAACAATAAAATCAACAGAGAAAATAAACTTGTTTACCTTTACCAAGACATCCTCCACTATACCTCTTGGATATTTGATGGATCTATCGGCTAATTGAAGAGTAATAGTGGTAGGCTTCGGTTCTCCTAGACCCAGCTTTCTGAAAATAGAAAAAGGCATGAGATTAATACTTGCTCCTAAATCACATAAAACTTTATCTAAACTACAATCACCAATAATGCAAGGAACAGTAAAACTCCCTGGGTCTTTTAGCTTCTATGGTAATTTATTTTGAAGCATTGCCGAGCATTCTTCATTCAAATTTATTCTCTCATGCTCCTTCAGCTTTTTCTTATTTGTTAGGATTTCTTTGAGAAACTTGGCATACCTGGGCATTTGAGTGATAGCATCTATAAAAGGAATATTAATATGTAAATTCTTTAATATTTTGAAAAAGTTAGAGAATTCCTTATCTGGATGCTGTACTTGTCTCTCTAGGATTGGTAGTGGCGGTATGTAGGGCTTTACATTTGGATCGACAAACCGTATACCTAGATCCATCCATCTGCTGGTTGTTTTGGTGACTGACAAATTTTAGTTAATGGTTCCTTATTTGTAGTTAGCTCTTCAGTCTCTTTCTTTCAATGTGGCTCCTCTAGCATTGTACCACTTCTTAAGATGATAGCATTGACTTGCTTCCTTGGATTGGTCTCCGTGTTGCTGGGCAAGGATCCCTGAGGTCTCTCAGAGATTATCTTAGCCATTTGACCTATTTACATCTCCAAGTTTCAAATTGCTGCTGCTTGGTCCTGCCTAAGTTTGGCTTCCTAATTTTTTATAGTTGCTTCTTGGTTTTGCATGAATTTGACCAACAGCTCTTCCATGTTGGACTTCTTTTCAGGTACTTGAAATCCCGGGGGTAGCTGTTGTGCTGCATTTTGATTGCTCCATGAGAAATTTGGGTGTTGCCTGCATCCTTGATTGTATGTGTTAGAGTAGGGATTGTTTTGTTGTGGCCTGAAAAATTACCAACATAATTAGCTGTATCAGTTATTTTAGCAAAAGGATTACCTATCTGGAAATTGCTCGTATCGTGTTCTCCTCCACATAGGTCACAAGTAATGCTCTGAATATGCATAGCTGTTTCCTTTAAGTTGTTGACTTCGGCTCTAAAGGCTGCAATTTTAGCTAGTAAAATTGGCACGCAATTTACTCCCTACACAGCTGCTAGTCTTTTTGGCATCATGCATTCTGTCTGCCACCGATAGCTATTTAATGCCATCTCATCGATCAGATTGAAGGCTTCTTCCTCCATTTTTTGGTTAATAGTTCCTCCTACTGCTGCATCAATCATAGAATGATTAGTAGGAGATAAACTATTATAGAAAGTTTGTACTTGAAGCTATATGGATAGTTGATGATGTGGACATCTCCTCGGTAGTTCCTTGAAATGCTTCCAAGCCTCATATAGTGTCTCCATATCCATCTGCATAAAGGAAGTGATATCGTTGCACATCTTGGCAGTCTTGGAAGGTGGAAAGTGCTTGGCTAAGAATTTTTGTGCTAGGGAATACCAAGTTGTGATAGAACCTGCAGAAAGAGAATGAAACCAACTCTTAGCTTTATCTCGTAAAGAGAAAGGAAATAACCTTAATCTAATAGCATCATTCGACACCCCATTAATTTTAAAAGTATCACAAAGTTCAAGAAAATTAGAAATATGGGCATTCGAATCATCATGCACGTGTCCACTGAATTGGATAGTTGATTGAATCATCTGGATCATCGTCGATTTTATTTCGAAGTTGTTTGCTCGTACAGGTGGTCTCCTGATGCTCGAAGCTGCATCGGCTATAGATGGTGTGATGTAATCATTTAATGGACGATGTACTGATCGAATAGCTTCATGCTGTCCTTCGGTCGCCATATCCAATCCTAGATTGATGTCGTTAGGATCTTCAGCTGCCATGTTTCTTTCTTGTTGTAGTCTTCTAATGGTCCTTTCAATTTCTAGATCTAAAGGTAGTAAGTTACTATGTCCAGTACGTATCATGCACTGAACAAATTTTTTTTTAAAAAAAATAAAATAATAATAAAAATTAAAAATAAAATTTCTAAAGTAAAGCTAGGATCAAAATTTTAATATTGTTTTAGACACAATCCCCGGCAACGGTGCCAAAAACTTGATGCGTGCTAATTTATAGCTATGGCAAGTGCACCAGTCGATCAAGTAATAAAGTGAATGAGTAGAGTATCGTCCCTAGAGGATTGAAAAATAAGTACTGAAAAGCTCTTTCCTATGCTTTATTTAGAAGATCGATTTATGAGAATAAAAAATTAAAGAACAAAATAAAGAAATAATTAAAAATTTTAAGAAAATAGAGAGAGTGTAATTATTATGATTTTAAACTTACGAACAATGTGTTACTAAGGCAATTGGTTCACCAACTTAGTCAATACAATATTCAGGTTATTAGATTAATTTTATTTCATGTGATAGTGGAGTCTCCTAATTTATTCACTATCCTTTGGTCCAGGCATAGCAAAACTATCAATATTTATTAATTATTCTTTGGTCCAGGTGTAATTTAAATAAATATTAATGCATTAGGTTTTGTGAAACCTTCTAATTAAAATATACTACGTCCAAAGCGCACTAAAATTCCCGCATGCATACGAATTCTAATTTGATTCATAATACAAGGTATATAATCAAGAAGCAATAATATAGATGTACTTGGTCTGTAACATCTATGTTCATCAAATCAATTAAAAGATGACCAGTAATCCAAAAGTATTAAGATCAAATTTATATACTCCTCATAAATAAAATTTAAAATTAAAAATAAATCATACTAAATATTGTATCAAAAGAGTGGCTACATCTGAGCCTTAGTAAAAGAAAATTTAGTTCATAATAACAAGTTCGAAAACAACAAATAAAATAAAAAGTATAAAGAAATTAGACTGTTTGATTGCTGAAATTGATTGTCCGTCGCTCTTGGTGTGGAGAACTTGGTGAAGAAGAAGAAGCTCCTTGATCAATATTCTGATTGTTGGAAGAAGAAAAATTAAAAACCCTTTTCTTTCTCTCACAAATCTCTCTTCTCTTTCTACCTCTCTCCTCTCTTTCTCTTCTTTTTTTTTTATTTCTCTGACTCTCCTCTTCTTTTTTTTTATGGCAACAGTAGGTCCTCTATTTTTATAGGCTAAGAGATCGATTTTTCCCCAAAATCCTTTAAAAATTAGATTTAAAACTCTCAAAATAACTCAAATGAGGATTCTGGATGATTTTGATCGTTGGATGTTGATCAAATGGTCCAAAAATCACTTAAAAATCCTTTAAAATATCCCAGATCAAGTTGGAATTCATGCCAGCCATCGGATCAATTGTTGGATTGAATCTGGGCTGTTAGATCACACACAAAAAAGGCTTCTGATCTTAGTTTAATATCGGGATAAATCTTAATCGTTGGATCTCGATCGAGAGCTGCGGATGCCGTTCATCAGTGCATGCGTGTTGGCCGTCCGATCAAATCCCAGTGAAAGGTTTTCGTTGGATCAAACAAAATTCCCAAATTACCCTCTATAGACCATGCGCGAGCTCAGTGTTGCATGGACCATCACATTCTTCAGCCAATCGGAGCGCGCTTTTTTCATGTGAAATTCCTGAAATACCCTCAAGTCGGTCCACCGTGCGTCATGAAAAATGTTGACATCAGCCTGCCATCAGCACTGCATCGATGGGTCGGTCTGCTGGTCTAGTCGAATCGGGTGATCTACTGAGCCAATTTTTCTGAACCGATTTGAACCGGACCGATTTTTCTTTTCTTTTTTTTTTTAAATTCAATTTCGGGCTCGTTTGAAGTCCGTTTTGCTTGAAATTTATTTCATCTGAATCAGAAAAATAAGATCTTCACATTAGTATCCTTCTTTCTTATATAAAATTAATAAAAGTATCAATTTCTAAAGAAATAAATTAATTTATTTTATAATTTAATATTTTTATTAATATATTTTTACCACTTATCACCTTACAATAGGACAACCTTATGGTAGTATGTGCAATCCTAATATTATTTAGGTCTAATCTAAATAATCTAAAATAGATCTAATATTTATTTAATTTTAGATTTAAATAAAAAAATTGAATCATATTTTTTTTTAAATCTAATCTAAATTATTTATGATTCAGATTCAGATCAGCACATACTAGGATAACCTTTTCATTGTAAGAGGTTAACCTTATAAAAAGACAACCTTATGGTAGTATATATGATCTTAGATTAATTTTAATTTTTAAATTTATTCTAAAGCATGCATGAACATGTTATAAAAAAATCTAGATGCTCTGATACCATTGTAGAGAAACATGCAGGGTTTCATGCATAGATTTCAATTTTTTTTCAAAATTAAAGCAGCAAAAGATATAGATTAATCTGTTTAATCTATAATATGCACGTAATCAGATTACAAAACCCTACATCAAGGGTCTATAATATATCAAGATGCAAATATAAATCTAAAATTAAATTAATCATAAGTATTATTGATCATATCAATACCTAGATCTAGAATAATTCTAGATCTAACCCTATATCATATATAGGTTACCAAGAGAACATATCTCTCACCTTTGTGCGGGTCAAGAACTCCATGGTTGATTTTGTTAGATATGTGTGCCCTAGAAGCCAAAATTGGCTAAACACTTGTAATACACATCTAAGGATAAAATTATAATTTTGACTATAAATAATAAAATAAATTATTTTCTATCACAGTGTGTATTTGAAAGTCTCTATGATACATCCCTTAAGTTAATGGTAATGATAGTTCATATTTTCAAGAGTTAAAAATTTAAGACATGAATTTTCATTATTAACTCATAAAATGCTCTCGATCGTAGGATCGTCATGAGGATGGTAATTGATCCGAAAGATTGGTGTACGATCACTTCTTTAGGATAGATGAGTCTTGAGTCTATGGTATAGAGACATCGGAGCGAGAGTATAGATACTCGTTAGAGAATCAGAAAGTCTACCTTCTCGTCAATGACTAGCTCGAAGCTATAGTGATGTGTCTGATTTTTTAATCTGAGGTGCATCGACAGTTCACCTTGAGAGTGTTATAGTTTGACTACACCATAACTCGGTCTTCTAGCCATTCGAAATACTGAGGTGTATGTTGGCTATGGCATGTTCATTGTAGGAATTAGATTGCATCGATAGGGGATCTATCTACCTCGATAGATGAGGAGCAGCTCTATGATGATCATGAGAATCAAGTCCATAACCCCATGGTCATGGCAGATAAAATGATACAAAGAGTTTCTATTAGAGATTTCACATCAGACTTGAATTGAATGATTAATTTATATGATGGAAATTAGGATTTGACGAGATCACCTTCACCCTAATCCGATCGGAGCTCAAGATGGAGGAATTTAATCACATAGGTAACTACACCAAGAGGTTCATTTTCAGTTCTGATGGATTGCCACAATATGCTGCTAGGTGTCACTGATAGATTTTGAGAGTAATTAGAATGATTTGGATGATCGATCATACTAGTTGTCTAAATTAGAAAAATTTTGATCCATCGAGAGGTGTTTTGATGATGTCGATGATAGAGATCATGACATATCCTATTACCATACAAAACTAAACTTAACTGAATCACGCAAACAAGAGTTTGGATCTGGATATCATCAATTGGACTAATCTAGTTTAATTGATTTGAATAAGATTCAATTAGGTTCAAGAAAATCATGCTAGCACATGATTGAGCCTAGTATTCTCCTTTAACAATCATTAAAGCTTGTCTCGACTGAGCCAAATATGTTTGGGCTCACTCAGGAATCTTTACTTGGTCTAACTAGAGTTTGTCTAGATTAGAAAAGGATTGTCTTAATTTATAAGATAAATTTGAGACAACAGCTGCCATTTTTCATCACCTACTAAATCTTGTTCTTTGACTTTGGTTAAACATTGACCTTTGATACTAAGACATTTGCCCATGTGTCATGCACCCATAGGAGAGAGCTTTGACCCTTGTCCCCCTGCTAAATAGTAGAAAGAAAAGGGGCACACACCTAGGGAGGTGTGCGCCTAAATTGGATAAGGATTGGAGTCCCATATAGATGGAACTCCAGTTGCTTGATGCATTCAAACTGAGGTGGCACCAAAGACTCTTCTTTGACTAGTCTTGGCACCACCTAAGGAGGTTTGTGAGGGACTCTAATCTGATTGAATTAGATGATGTCATCCTGCCAATCAAATTTAGATCTGATTGCATGAAGAGCCATGATTGGTCGGGATGACGTGGCACTGTATGGTGCAGCAGGGTCTATATAAACCCTATCTATGCCCAAGATAAAAAGCTTCTACCCTTTGCCTATGCCACATAGCCCGTCACTCCCTTCTTCATGCATCCCTTCAGATTCTTTCTCTCCTCTCCATGCCCAAAAGTGTTGCGCTTTAGTTTGGTATGATCCAAGCAAGAGAAAGGTGACAAGAAAGCAAGAAGGCAGTACTGCTATAAGAGACAACACCCGATCTTCAGAAGGTGTTTTAAAAATCTTCAACATTAGATCTAGATATGATCTTTGGAGTATAGATTGAGAAGAAGAAGATCTTCAGATCTTGCTCGAGTGGATATCAGTAGAGACTAGGCGCTTGTGTGGCTACATCCAGAACCTCATGCAACCATCAGGATCATCATAGGATAATAGGATTACCCATAAAAAGATATAATTAAATTAGATTTAATTTAATTTATTTTTATTTTATTTTATTAGATCGATAAAATTAGATCTGAAGAGTCTCAGATCTGATTTAGATCTAAGAGAAAAATTTTGAAATATCCCTCTTGATCTAATCATATCTGAATGAACCTTACCTAAAAAATAGGATTTTTTTCTTCAGATTTTAGAGCTGCACACGCGTCCGGCCGCTACAGGTGATCCATACGAACTTGCAACATAGATCGAAGGTTTGTCGAATGAAGATTCGCTCAAAGTACTAGCTTCTCGCGGATCCCTCCTGATGGTTAATCAAATACATATTCTTCAGATCTCTTAGACACTCTAAGAGATGAAGAACATGAAAAAAAATCCAAATCTTGGATCTCTCATAAATTAAAAAATAAAATTAAAAATAAATAAATTCTAAGAGAAGGTAAATCTTCTCCTTCAAGACATCAACGGTTGATGTCCCGAAAATATCTCTATACTAGGATAAGAGGAGACCTTCTCCTCTAGAATTTTTTTTATGCTTTTAGATCTAATATCTTTAATTTTTTTAATAGAAAAATCTCATAAATAAATAGAGAAGAAGGATTCTCAAGAAAATTCTAAGAGAAGACCTTTCTTCTCTTCTCCTTCTCTCAACAGGACATGATCAGATTATGTCCAAAAAGAACATCATGCCCCCAACAACTTGGAGCACTTATCCCCATGCCCTATTTCTCTCTCTCTCAAATTTTTATCATATAAAATTCATAAAGAATAAATAAGAAAAAAATACATAAAAAAAATAAAGAGAAGACAATATTCTCTTACCTTGTCTCTTCAAGACATCATCCTATGTTGTCGAAAAGAAAGGATTTTCTCCAAAGAACTTGGTGCCTCAAACCTCCATGCCCCTCCAACTTTTCCTTTTAGTTTTCATGTGAATATCTGTAGAGTTTTGGATGCCCACACCTCTTATAAGGAGGCATCCCCTAAGAGCCTTCTTTGACTCAGTCAAAACCTAGTTTAAGGACTCCAAGGATTCCTATGGGGCATCCAACTCTTGGATGCCCCTTTGACTTTTCCAAGCATTAAAACATGATGGCCAATGCACAAAAAAAAGGAAAAAGGGTAGAGAAAATGACTAGGCATGGAAAGGTTAACGCACAAAAGAAAGGGAGGAGTTTTGGTCAAAGAGGATTCTTCTAAGTAGGAAGCAAATCCTAACTTCCTTCTAGTTTTGACCAAATCATAACAAACTCCAAAACAACCAGCTATATGAGTCATGGAAGTTCTCTTAGGCATGGGAATTCTCACATAAAAATCAAGAATTAAAGGTGTGGCATGGGCTTTCATAGGCACAAAAGAAAGAGAGAGAGTCCCAGTCCAACTGGGACTCCTCTTGTTTGACTAGGTCAAAATAGGTTTGAACCTAATTTAAATCCTATTTAAATCAGATTAAATGCAATCTTATTTAAATCCTAGTCCAACTAGGATTCCAATTGAATCAGATTAAATCAATATTTAAATCCGATTCAAATCCTAAGTCAATTAGGTGCACCCAAGTCCAAGCCAAATAAGGAATTATTCTTTCTTGCAATTGGCTTATCCAATAAATCAAGTAGACTTAATCTAATTAAATCTAAACTAATTTTAATTGAATTTATTTTAATTAAACTTAATCTCAGCTCAATTGCTCAATCAAATGGAGCCAATTAGTAATCCAATTGCTACTCGATCCTCCTATAATATGCAGTAGGTCAAACATCAATCATATTGATGGATTGATCTTAGAACGATTCTCAATCATCGATTAACCATCTGATTAGGTTACAAGCTCTAATATGTGTGACCTATAGGTTTGAACCTAAGTCGGTAGCATTGGAACCGATTCCTATATCAATCAAAATGACCATCTATCAAGGTACCCGACGTTTGGATAGGTTGAACGTATGCAAAGCAACATTCTTAAAATCCTGGCCTATGGTTATCGTATAATTAATCCCTATGACCAATAATGCTCAAGATGACTTTGAGTATGCTGTCAAATACTCATACAAGTCATCTCTATTATGTCTCAAAATTTTGCAAGTCCCATGACATCTCACGAGGATTACCCAGGCCTAAGTTTTGCTAAATTGAAACACAGTAGGATATTCTCTTTCTGAAGTTAATCAGGAGTGGTCAATCCCATCTTGACTCATACACCGACCTTACAAGTATTTGACTATACCCAAAAAATTTTTAACCTATATTAGAAATACAGACAGTCCGGCACCAAAGTATAGTGAGTTACTTGCAAGTCACCATAGTGATCTCAGGTCGAAGGGATACTTATACCCATTGGTCTTAGCTAGCTCCTCTTGATAGTAGAGTGATACATTGATCATATTCAGTGTAGATATACTCCTACATCTCACCTGGATGCCATACCAGTATCTCCATACCATTTGGTTATGAGGACAATCAACGCATATGGCCTATAGCAATCTACACTCGATAAGTTATCGTTCTTATTAATAACTTATCATTTGATCGTGAATAGTTTAAGAACCATCCGATAAATCCTTCTTTATCGATTGATTGTGGTTCTAAGAACTTTATCATAATTTAGAAGTTCATTTATGAAAGATAAAATTTTTATGATGAATCAGTCAAATAACTATTATTATTAGATAATTCATATACTAATTCTAATCATCTACCACTTAGATGATTGGCTTTAGGATATATTTTCCAACACCGGATCGATCACCATCCTCATGATGATCCTACAATCAAAAGCCATTTATGAGTTAATTATGAAAATTTATGTGTCAAATTTTTAACTCTTGAAATATGAATTGTCATTATCATTAACTCAAAGGATGTATCACAGATACTTTAAATACACACCATGATAGAAAATAACTCTTTTATTAAGTTATAGTCAAAATTATAAAATTACCCTTAGATAAGTATTACAAGTGTTTAGCTAATCTAGCTTCTAGGGGACACATCTAACAAACTCCCACTTGACCTAAAGCTAATTGGCTACAAATCTAAGTCCCATTTTCTTAAGATGGGCTTTGATCTTTTGCTGGCTCAATGACTTTATCAATAGGTCAACCCCATTGTCTATAGTGTTGACTCTCTTGATCTCGACGTATCCCTTCTCGAGGTAATCATGGATGAGATGGTATTGCCGCTCGATGTGCTTAAATTTTTGATGAAACCTCAGCTCCTTAGCTAGGGCTATGGTGCCATTATTGTCGCAGTACAAAGGGACGACATCTGATGGCATTACTCCGAGCTCTGTGGTGAACTTCTTATACCAAAATGCCTCCTTTGTAACCTCTGATGCAGTAATATACTCTACTTCTATGGTAGAGTCTGCTATCACCGTCTGCTTGGAACTCTTCCAACTGATAGCTCCACCATTACAAATAAATAGACTTTCAGATGCTGACTTTCGATCATCTATGTCGGACATAAAATCTCAGTCTATATACCCCTGGACCTGGAGTTGTCCATTTTCAAAGACTAGAAACATAACATTAGTCCTTCTCAAGTACTTAAGGATACATTTCATAGAAGTCCAGTGCTCTTCGCCTGGATTTGACTGATACCTACTCGTGACACTCACAGCATGGGCAATATCTGATTGTGTATATAGCATGACATACATGAGGTTCCCTATTGCTGAAGCATAAGAGATCTTACTCATGCATTCAATCTCCTCACATGTGCTAGAGCACATCTTCTTGGAGAGTTGAATGCGATGACTGAAGGGTACTAAACCCCTCGTAGAGTTTTCTATACTAAACTTCTTCAGTACCTCCTCTATGTATATTTTCTATGAGAGACCCAGTATCCTATTAGGTCTATCCCTATAGACATTAATTTTCAGAATAAAGGATGCCTCTCTTAGATCTTTCAAAGAGAACTCCTTAGACAATCATATTCTGACTATAGTCAATATGAAAATATCATTCCTAATTAGGAGGATGACATCCACGTATAGTACGAGGAAGACAATAGCGCTTCCACTGATCTTTTTGAAAACACAGGGCTCCTCCTTATTGTTGGTGAGTCCAAACGATTTGATTACATCATTAAAACGAGCATTCCAACTCTGAGATGCTTACTTAAGTCCATATATGGATCTTTACAGCTTGCATACTTTGTGATCATTATCATTGAATGTGAAATCTAGCGGTTGTTCCATATAGATATCTTCCTTAAGATATCCATTTAAGCATGCTGTTTTCACGTCCATCTATCATATTTTATAATCAAAATAGGCTGCAACAACAAGCAATGTGCGGATGGATTTGAGTATGGCTACTAGCAAAAAAGTATCCTGATAGTCAATGCCTTCATGCTGACCATATCCTTTCACTACGAGCCTTGCTTTGAATGTCTCTACATTTCCATTGACACCTATCTTTCTCTTGAAGATCCATTTACACCCAAAAGGTACTATACCTTCAGGTGGATCTACGAAGATCCAAACTTAGTTTGAACGCATTGAGTCAATCTCTGACCTCATTGTCTCTAACCATTTTTCGGAGTCGATATCTGATATCACCTCATCATAAGTTTTAGAATCATCACCATGAACCCCATTTCCTATGAGAAACATTTTCTCTATGTCTTCTGATATAGTACCTAAGTACCTTTCAAAAGGACGAAAAATCTACTTGATCTATTACGTGGAGGAGGTAGCATCTGGATTGGCTCAATCTGACTGGGTTCCACAGGTTCCTTAGCTCATTTTTCATCGGAGACCTTCTTCTCGAGTCTAATCTATCTTCAATACCACCATCTAGAATAAACTATTTTTTCAAGAACGATGGCATTTTGACTCACAATCACATTATGATCTTACGAAAGATAGAAATAATATTCTAAAGACTTTTTAGGACATCTAATAAATCAAGCTCTAAAGGACCTAGACTCTAATTTGTCTGTTTGTTATCTCCTGACAATGGTCGGATAATCCCAACTTCTGAGATGACTCAAACTTGATTTCTTACCATGCCATATCTCATATGGTGTGATAGGAACGGTCTTAGAAGAAATCCTATTTAGTAAATATATAGCAGTCATCAGACTATGTCCCTAAAGAAACTCAGGAACGTCCATAAAACTCATCATGGATCGGATCATATCTAATGGGATCCGATTTCTTTATTCTAAAATTTCATTGAGTTGAGCCATCCTAGGTGGAATGCATTGAGAGACTCTGCCATTATCCTTAAGATAGTTTTGAAATTTTCGACTAAGGTATTCACCTCCTTGATCTGATCGAAGAACCTTAATAGATTTTTCTATTTATTTTTCTACTTCAAGTTTGAATTTCTTGAACTTTTCAAAAGCTGCAGACTTATGTCGCACCAAATACACATACCCGTATCGAGATAAATTATCGATAAAGATGATGAAGTAGATATAATTGCCCCTGGCCAGTACATCAAATGGACTGCATATATCAGAATGTATTAGGGCAAGCAAGTCTGTGGCCCTTTTTTCATGTCCTATAAAAGGAAGCTTGGTCATTTTGCCATGAAGGCATGATTCATAAATCGGATATGACTTGAAAATCAATGGACTCAATAGCCTGAATTTCTTCAATTTGTTAACCCTAACTTCAGCTATATGACCTAGCCTAAGGTGCCATAGATACCTATCATTTAGACTATCCCTAAGTTGCTTTGATCCTATGGTATTCACGTTTTCCTCGATATTAAAAATAAAAACATCAATATGTAACTGCTAGAAACCATTTATAAGGAAATCACTTGTAATTTTATTTCTTTCATAAAGAATATTATAATGATCCTTAAGAAAATTAATTATATAGCTTTTTTATGCTAAACATGAAATAGAAATTAAATTCCTGCTTGCTACAAGCATATAAAAATAGGTCCTAAGAACTAAATCTAATCCTAATGGTAATTGTAGAGGCTATGTTTTCTTGACCATAGCAGCAACTCTTGCTCCATTCCTGATACGTAGGATCATCTCTCCATTCCTCAACCTTCTGCTATCCTCAAGATGTTAGATATATGTGCCCTAGAAGCCAAAATTGGCTGACACTTGTAATACACTTCTAGGGGTAAAATTGTAATTTTGACTAATATCAATAAAATAGATTATTTTCTATCACATATGTGTATTTAGTGTCTGTGATAAATCTTTTGAGTTAATGATAATGATAATTCATATTTTCAAGAGTTGAAAATTTAAGACATGAATAACCATTATTAACTCATAAAATGCTTTCGACCATAGGATCATCACGAGGATGGTGATTGATCCGGAAGGTTGGTGTACAATCGCTTCTCTTTAGTAGATGAGTCTTGAGTCTATAGTGTGGAGACACCGGAGCGAGAGTACAGGTACTCGTTAGAGAATGAGGGCACTGAGCGTGACCACCTCGAGTAGTCATTAGGAAGTCTACCTTCTCGTCAATGACTGACTCGATGCTGCAGTAGTGTGTCTGGTTCTTTGACCTGAGGTGCATCGGCAGTTCACCTTGAGGGTGTTATAGTTTGACTACACCATTACTCGATCTCCTAGCCATATGGAACCCTGAGGTGTATGTTGGCTATAGCATGTTCATTGTAGGAACTGGATAGCATCAAGATGGAATCTATCTACCTCGGTGGTAGAGGAGCAGCCCTATGATGATCATGAGAATCAAGTCTCGAAATCCATGGCCATGGCAGAGTGAAATAATAGAAAGAGTTTCTATTTAGATTTTCACATTGGACTCGAATCGAATGATTACATCATATGATAGAGACTAGGGTTTGACGAGTTCACCTTAACCCTAATCTGATCGGGGCTCAAGATAGAAGAACTTAATCACATAGGTAGCTGCACCAAGAGGTTCGCATTCAGCTCTGATGGGTTGCCACCATATACTGCTAGGTGTCACTGGTGGATTTTGGGAGCAATTAGAATGATTTAGATGATCGATCATTCTAGCTGTTCGAATCAGAAGAGTTCTGATCCATCGAAAGGAGTTTCGATGATGTCGATGATAGAGATCATGACATATCCCATTACCATACAGAACTGAACCTAACTGGGTCACACAAACAAGGGTTTGAATCTGGTGATCATCAATTGAACTGATCTAGTTCAATTGATCTGAATGAGATTCAATTAGGTTCAAGAAAATCGTGCTAGCACTCGATTGAACCTAACGTTCTTCTTTTACTATCATAAATAGTTGTCCTGAACTGAGCCAAAGGAGTTTGTGCTCATTTAGAGGCCTTCACTTTGGTCTGACTAGGAGCTTGTCCAAGTTCAGAAAAGGTTGTCTTATTTTGTAAGACATTACCTACCATTTTTGGTCACCTGCCATTTCTCGTCCTTTGACTTTGGTCAAAAGTTGACCTTTGACTGGTCAAATGTTGACCATTGATACTTTGACTTTTGTCCATGTGTCATGCACCTATTGGAGAGCTGGTGGGGGCTTGTCCCCTGCCAGAACCTGGCAAGGAGGAGGGCGCACGCCACCCTTGGTTGGAGGCGTGTGCCCAAGTTGGAGGCGCCTAGGAGTCCCTATTGGACAGGGACTCCATCTCCTTTTTGGATTCCGATTAGAGTTCTCCTAAGAACCAACTTTGACTGATCTTAGGCACCCTCTAAGGAGGAATCCAGGGGACTCTATTTACCACCAATCAGATTTAGATCTGATTTCACAAAGAGGTTGTGATTGGTTGGGAAGAAGAGGAGTTAGATCACAGATAGTCTATAAATAAGACTCTGCGCCCAACTCAAATTATGATTGGAAATCACAATTTTTCGCACCCCAAGACTGCTTCTCCTCTCCTCCACCATGCCAAAGCACCTTCTCCCTCTCCTCTCCACATCCAAAGAGTGTTTTGGATTCTTGGTTGGTGCAATCCAGATGAGAGAAAGGCGACTGAAAAGCTAGAAGGCTGCGCTGCTGCAAAGGACGAACTGCTGATCTTCAAAAGGAGTTTTGAAGATCCTCCAGATCAGATTCAGATCTAATTTTTGGAGATGTGATAGAGAAGAAGAGGATCTCTAGATCTAGCCTTGAGTGGATATCGATAGAGTCCACGCACATGCGTGGCTAGATCCAGAACCTTCTGCTGCTTACAGGATCATCAATGGGTAATAGAATTACCCACTTCAAGGTAAATTAAATTTGATTTAATTTATCTAAATTATTTATTAAAATAATAAGAATCAGATCTGAAACATCCCAGATCTGATATGGATCAAAAAAAAAAATTGAAATATATCTCTTGATCTGATCAGATCTGAATGAACCTGGATCAAGAAATCAGGATTTTCCTTCACAAGATCCTGCATAGAAGTGCATAAGTGAGCACTAGAATCAGAGTCAAGCACCCAACTGAATGTAGAATAAATTATAAGATTAGATTCTATAACGAGCAAACCTCCAAAAGGACCTGCCTCCTTTTTGTTCTTCAGGCTGGCTAGGTACAAAGGACAGTTCTACTTTCAATGGCCATCAGTATTATAATGAAAATATTTTTCTTTATTAGCAGCCTTCATCTTTGGCTCTGCGTTCTTCTTCTTCCCACCATCCACCTGCTTCTTCACAGACTCTTTCTTTCCTAAAGACTTTCTCTTGGAAGAAGTCCGCTCCACAGCAAGCACTGAACCTTTAGAACCTTTCATAGAAAGCTTAGCAGTAACCAGCATGTTCATGAGTTCAGCCAAGGTATTCTAAAGTTTATGGATTTGATAGTTCATGATGAACTGTCTATTGCATCAGTCAAGGACTGTAGAATTATATTAATCTATAGATCATGATCTAACTTGACACTAAGCTTCTCAAGCTCTTCTAAGTTCTTGATCATCATCAGACAATGATGTTGGACCGACTACTCATCACGCATCTAAGTCTTAAATAATCTATTAGTGACTTGATATTTGGCTACGTGACTCTGTTTACCAAACAACTTTTGCAAGTGAGCCAACATTTGGTGCTATTGTCCACAACGTTCCACGCATCACCTAGCTCTGATACCAATTGTTGTTCCTACGGCTGCTTGAAGCCAAAGCCATAGATCCGATCTCTTGCGTGAACCTAGGAGCTAATCCAGCAAACTAAAGAAGATCTAAGAAAGATGAGAGAAGCTAGGGTTTTTGGTGTTGGAACCAGAAAGAAGAAGAAGAGAGTTAGGGAGAAAAGCTTAATTGTATTCTAACCTTATTGTAAAAGTTATAATATCCTAGTTTATATACACTAGAGTTCCTACATGAACCCTAATAAACCCTAGCTCAAAAACTCCCCTAGGCTAATCCAACCCATACATGAATTAGCCCCCTTAAGACCTCTTAAACCAGGCCTTATGACCCCTAGGATCAACCCAGACCCTAGCCCAAAAGAGACCCTCACGTAACTCTGCCCGTGCATTGAGCCAGCTCAATCTCATCACTGAGTTGGTTAAGTTCCACTTGGTCGGCTTAATCTAAAACTGAGCTGGCCCAGTCCTATGCCATGCCAGCTGTCCCAAATGCGTAGCTCTCTGTTTTACCTTTGCTCTGAGACTTAGCCGACCTAGTTTTGGACTGAGCCAGCTAACCCATAGAAAATCCTTTTTCTACAGCCTTCAAGCACAGACTTTGGTTCCTTGCTCCACTTTGTGTCCCAGATCTCCAAAGCACCAACCAAGCCCTTTGAGGCCCTTAATACCTGAACCTCAAGCTCGTGAAGAGCTACATGCCACCTCCATCCTAGGATAACTCTTGTCCTAGCTCTAGGACCACACCTATCCTAGCCTCTCCGGAGCCCTCACCTTGGCTCTGCTCGTGGCCTCCCAAGGCTTGGAAGCACCACACCACCTATAATCTCCATCTTGGTGCGCCCAAGTCTTGGCACTCCTGGCAACATTCTTCTACACGATCCCGCTGTCCCTACATGTCTTGATAGCCCCTCGTGCTCATCTGACCACTGCCATTCTTCTTCAACTGCTGAGCTTCCTTTAAGGCCTTCGGGATGACCGCCTCTACTATTGAGTCCTTGGCTTGTTCTTCTGCACTACCTTTGGAGTTATAGATATCCTTCTGCTTGATAGCTGCATCACTTATCCTAGACTTCCCTGGAGATCATGCAACATTTCTTTATCGACACTCGCCACATATCCTGATGCTCCACCTGACACTGTCCCCTCAAAGCCACGCTTGTCTCCCAGCACAAATCTCTCCACCTGGATCTATACAGCCCCGGCATTGGTGCTGGGATATATGTCCTCCCTCTGCACCCCTTTACTCTGAACCCATGTCATAGCTTCCTCCACCCATGAAGCCACCTCTACCCGATGCTCCACCTGGAGCTGAAGTCCCCTTGATGCCGCAGAAGCCGACTCTATCTTCGAGTCTCCCGAGACCAACCACCTAATGCTGCATTGTTGGGCCTGCCATTGTACCTCAGATATCATCGCTGTCCCTTCGGATCCTCTGCACTCTGCAGACCTATTCGAAATTCTCTCAGATACACCACACCCTGTGGACTCCTCCGAGACCATCGAGATTTCATCCAAATCTTTACTTTCAGTGACTGTACTGATGGAATCCGGGCTTTCTCCTTTCATGCACTTCTTCCAAAGCAGACACTTTTGCTTAAAGTGCCCTACTTCTCCGCACTTGAAGCATCTCTTGGACCCCTTACTGCCCCTTTGTTCATCCTTCTTCTTCCCTTTCTTGTGCTTCTCTGAAATCACAAGACTCTTCTGGAAGACCTCCCTCTTCGTCATCTATTTCCACTACTCGTTGGACCTGAGCACTGATACGATCTTCTCATACACTAGTGTCTCCTTACCATACAGCAAAGTTGTCACCAATGAATTGAAGCTCCTGGATAGCGAATATAGCAATAGTAGACTCTTGTCCTCCTCTTCTAAATCCATCCCCATATTGACCAAGTCCATGCTCATCCAGTCGAACCGCTGAATATGCCCCACAACATCCTCGCCCTCCTGCATTCGTAGGCTGTATAGTTGCTTTTTTAGCATCAATTTGTTGCACATGTTCTTTCCCATGTACAACTATTGTAACCTCGACTATAATCCCTTGGGTGTTCTCTCTTCCAACACACCATACAAAACCTCATCCGCCAAATAAGCCCTAATCATGGCACATGCCCTTTTCTCCAAGGACACCCACTCCTTGTCTGTCATCTCCCCTGGCCTATCATCCAAGGCCGAATCCAGTCTCATCTAAATCAGTAGATCCTCCATCCTTATCATCCACATCGTGAAACTTTTTTTTCCATCAAACTTCTCTAATCCTACCTTCAACTGACTATTCTCCATGATCAATCCAAATCAAATAACAGCAAACAGATAGATCTAAGAAATACCTTGACTAGGGATGGTGGACAGCAGCCCTGTGATCTCTCCCTTCCTCACAAAGCCTAGAGAAAGCATTTAGATCGGAATTTCACTGTTGAACTCTATTGAAAACCGATCTTCTTCCTCCCCCATGCTCAACCAGGCTCTGATATCAATTATTGTCCACAACATTCCAGGCATCACGTAGCTCTGATACCAATTATTGTTCCGATGGCTGCTCGGAGCCATAGTCGTAGATCCAATCTCTTGCATAAATCTTGGTGTTAATCTAGCAAACTGAAGAAGATCTAAGAAAGATGATAGAAGCTAGGGTTTTTGGCATTGAAACCAGAGAAAAGAGAGAAGAGAGTTAGGAAGAAAAGCTCAATTGTATCCCAACCTTATTGTAAAAGTTATAATATCCTGATTTATATATCCTAGAGTTTTCACATGAATCCTATTAAACCCTAGCTTAAAAACTTTCTTAGGCGAATCCAACCCATACATGAATTAGCCCCTTTAAGACCTCTCGAACCAGGCCTTAAGACCCCTAAGATCAACCCAGACCCTTGCCCAAAATAGACCCTTGTGTAACTCTACACATGCACTGAGCCGGCTTAGTCTCAACACCGAGCTGGCTAAGTTCCATTGGGTCGGCTCAATCTGAAACTGAGCTGGCTTAGTCCTATACCATGCCAGTAGTCCTGAACGCATAGCTCTCTATTTTGTCTATGCTTTGAGACTTAGCCGACCCAGTTTTGGCCTGAGTCGGCTAACCTATAGAAAATTCTTTTTCTATAGCCTTCAAGCTCCAACTTTGGTTCCTTGCTCCATCTTGTATCCCAGGTCTCCAAAGCACCAACCAAGCTCCTTGAGGCCCTCAATACCTGAACCTCAAGCCCATGATGAGCTACATGCCACCTCCACCCTAAGACAACTCCTATCTTAGTCCTAGGACCACACTTATCCTAGCCTCCCCGGAGCCCTCATCCTAGCTCCGCCTATGGCCTTCCAAGGCTTGGGAGCACTACGCCACCTACTAGTGGCTAGTCTTAATATCTTCATGTTGGTGCTGGAGCTTATCAGACATTGAGTCCAACATGTAATACCTGGCTTTGTTATCTTCGTCCATCCACTTCTCGAGAGATGCTCTCTGATCAGTAGATAGACGAGCTGGTAGGATGGGAGGATCCTGTTCCAACACATGAGTCAACTTTTTAGAATTTAAAATAATTTTAATATTTCAAAGCCAATCCTTATAGTTGGATCCGGTCAGTTTATGGGTGTCCAGGATGTGGGCTAGTGGGTTGGATGCAAACATCTTCCTGTAGAGAGTCAAAGTTTTTAGTTAGATTTTGTAATTAGACTTAATCAATTTATTTAGGAGGTTCATTTTTAAATAAATTAGGCTTTTACTATTTACTCAGATCCCTACAAATTCTTGGTAGAGATGTAAAAATCTCCATAATTATTGATTTTTAAGGGATGGTGCGGTCCCACCGACTGGCTCATCACCTCACCTAACAGTTATTGGTGATGGGTCAATCGATGAGTGGATAATTCTTGTCCAATAATTTTCTAATCATGGTGCTCCCAAATTTGATCTCTAATTCATGAATCTCATCGTGTTCGAAATATTGATCCACTCCATAGTTAAGTCAGATCCATCATTTGCATGAATTGGATTCTTGATTGGGTCTCTCACTATATTTGAAATATTGAGCCCAACCCATCCTCCAACCGGTAGCATCTAATGCCTAATAGACGTAGTTGCATCTTTCCAGTGCAACTGAACTAGTATATCCAGTCGAGAATAATCAACCTCGGAAAGGGCTCACACATCTATAATGGTGGAAGACCTTAGACTTAATATTTTTTTAGGAAGATCTAATTTAGGTCTCTTTAAACTTGACTTGACTTAGTCATAATAATTATGAGTAACCTAGTGGCATGGGTTCGCTCGAATTGTTAGCTATCTCTAATCAAAATTGGATCAACACAATGGCCAGGTAAGTGAGACCGGTAGAAGGGATATGTCATTAACTCGATAAGAATGCATTCAGGTTGAGTAGCTTCTAATTAAAAATCAGTCGATCGTATCTACCAGACTTACCTTAGATACCAAATTATCGAATCAGAATCAATTTGATTAGCCTATAATTTAGGATCAAACTGTGGAGCCAAATTAGATCTTGACTTGATTGAGTCACATCTCAATGTGATTCGATCCTGATCCAGACTTAATCCTATTAGGCTAGTCAAAACTAAGCTTTCTTTGATCCCATCTAACAAACTCTTAATTTGGTTTGATCAACCGCTAGACCTAATTGAGCTATCCAAGTCTGAACCCAATTTTATGAATATATCTTAGATCTAAAAATTCATAATTTTTAGACATAATTAATTTCATAATCTTAATTCTTAATTAAGTTTCGGGTTCATGAAAAAACATCTAATAAAATTCTAAAATTTTAGGATCTAGAATTATTCAAAAAAATAAGTTTTGATTTCTGATTAAGGACGAATGTGCAGCACCCCTATACGTCATAAGAACACCCCATCGAATGGGAGGAGAGGATCTTTAAATCCTACTTTGTTCTTATGATCGGATAGCTAAGCCTCCACCTTAATCAAAAATATAATCTCTACTACAATACTAGTTAGATCTAAATCATATATCACATATACAATTAATGATCTAACTTATACATATTCTGCATACATCTCATATATCATAACTAAATTGAACATGTATGCTTTCAAATCTGATATATCACATATAATATCTAAAAAATAGAATTTAAATTTGATCACATTAAATAAAACTATTCTAGATATTTTATAGAACTATTCTATAACTAGTCTAAGCATGCATCTTTCATATCTCATATGAAAAAAAAATTATAACTCTATTTTCTATTTTCAGATCTTGTTATAACAATTATAAATTCAGAAAAATCAAAATTAAATAGATCTAAAATTACTTTTAATCAAATTAAAAACATGATTATGCTAGACTACACATAGAACTATTCTATACTTAGTCTAGTCATACATCTTATACAATGTAGATCTAAATCATTCTAATTTTAATTTTTTGATTTTAGATCTAATCATATTTGATGTGACATCTAAAATTCTTTAATATTAGATCATAAATAAAAATTAAATTATTGAGAATATGTGCTCTTCCCATATGGATCAGCATGGCTGTTAGTGATTAGCCAAGCAACAAGAAAGTACTTCTTAAAGATCTCTACGGAAGTATGATCAAATAAACCAAGAAATAGGAAAGAAGAGAAGAAAAAATTTCTAAAAGAAAAGAGCTTTTATTTAGTATATTTTAGCACTCTCTCAACCTTGACCTATTTCCAGTATATATACTTTACAAAGGGTCAAGCTTAAGCTAATAGAAAAACTCCACAAACCCAAACAACCCACGTACACAAAATAATAACCCACGAAAATTAAGCCGGCCCAGTTTCAGACTAAGCCAGCTAACCTGCAACTGGGTTAGCTCAGTCCCAGACTAAGCTGACCTAATTATGAACCATGCCAATAGATCAAAAATGCTGCTTTGTATCTAAATTTTTCTCTGAGACCTAGCCGACCCAGTCCTGGACTGAGCCGACCTAGTTCTCAACTGAGTTGGCTCAATCTTAGAGTTAGCCAGCCTAGTTTCTAAACTTTACTATTGAGACTGATTCTTCTTCTAACTCACTTTCATCTTTCCAAGACCTTTCTTCTCATATTTTCAAGACTTGGGAGTGCCACTTCTGAGCTCACATTTTCTACCTTGGTGCTTTCAAGTTCTTGTCAACTTATCTCTTCTCAATAGATCCATCCGTGCCACACATCTCTGAAAGCTATCTCTAAAGAGTACATTCATGAGTACATCAGACTGATTCTCCTTGGTATGGACCTTCATCAGTTCCACTTTACCTTCCTCCATCTACTCTCTGATCTCGTGGTACCTCACGTCTATATGCTTTATGCACGCATGATAGACTGGGTTCTATGCCAACAACAGAGCACTCTGACTATCACTGAATAGTATAGCCTTGCTCTGCTCCACCCCTAACTCATCAATCAACCTCCGAAGCTAAAGGGCTTCTTTTGTAGCCTCTGTTATTTAAATATACTCGGCCTCTATGGTAGACAAGATCGTGATTGGCTGAAGGGTTGATCTCCAAGACACTGGTCCACCATATACATAGAAGAGGTATCTAGTAGTAGACCTTCTTATATCAAGATCACCAGTATAATTTGCATCAACAAATCCTTCTAGAGGATCTGAACCTTCACATATCTTCATAGATTATTCTCCAAATCCTCCTAGCTGCCCACCAAATACCAAACCATTATCCCTTGTTCCATGCAAATATCTCAATATCTATTTCAATGCTTTTCAGTGTTTCTTCCCAGGGTTAGCCATGTATCTACTAACCGTGCTCACAACATGTGCTATATCAGGTCTACAGCATACCATAGTGTACATCACACTACGTACAATATTTGCATAAGGGACTCATTCCATGTACTCTCTCTCCTCTTCTGACTGAGGGCACTATGACTTGAAGAGAGACATATGGCTCGGCAATGGTGTCTCTACAGGTTTGGCCTTCTCCATCCCAAATCTCTCTAGAACTTTCTAGACGTACTTTCCTTATGACAAATGAAGTACTCCTTTGCACCTATCTCTACAAATCTCCATTTTAAGAATTTTCTCAGTTGGACCCAAATCTTTGATCTCAAATTTAGATTATAATGCCCTTTTCAACCTTTTCACAGCATCCATGTTTTTACTGGCTATGAGCATATCATCTACATACAATAATAGGTATAGGGCATCCTCCTCATCTACATCCTTGATGTAGATACAACAATCAAGTTCACATCTGTTGAAACCCAGGCTCAAGACAAAGCTATCAAACCTTCGATACCACTGATGAGGGGATTGTTTTAAGCCATACAAAGACTTCCTAAGTAAACACACCTTTTCTTCCTGTCCCATCTTCATGAAACCATCTGGCTACTTCATGTAGATTCTTTCCTCTAAAGTTTCATGAAGGAAGGCCATCTTCATGTCTATCTATTCTAATTTCATGTTATGCTATGCCATCAGTGATAGCAAAACTCGAATAGATGTATGATGCACCACAGGAGGAAAAATTTTTGTGTAGTCAATCTCTTTCCTTTGTGAGTATCCCTTTGCTGCTAGCCTTATTTTGAATCTGACTCCACCTTGTTTTAAAGGCGCTTCTTTCTTTGTAAACACCCACTTTGAGCGAATAGATCAAGCACCCTCTCGAAGATCCATCAGCTACCATGTCTGATTCTTCCCAAGTGATTCTATCTCTCCATCATGGCCTGTATCCATGAATCATGATCCTCACACTCCATGGCCTTTGCATAATTCTCTGAATCTTCATTAGCAGTGATGAGTGCATAGAAGATAACCTCATCAATGATATATTTGATCGATCTCCTAATAGTATGCTAGGGCTTATGCAAAGCCACTCCCACTAGCACATCTCTGCCTGATGTCTTTGGCTGCTCCTGCTCATCTGTCTGAACTGTTGGCCTTTCATGCTGATTTTCAATCTGAGATAATACTTTTCTGCCCAGCTCCACCTTAACAGGAACACTCCTATAAGTGGATGTAACCGACATGCCATCATTCTCTGACTGGCCATAGTTGTTCAACTTTGTTTTTCCAGTTTCATCTATCTCAGACCTCCTTAAGATGCTCTTGTCATCAAAGATAACGTTCCTGCTGATCACTGACTTCTGTGCCTAAGAGTTCCATAGCAGGTATCCCTTGACTCCTTATGGATACCCTATGAATGTCATCTTTTGAGATTTTGGATCCAATTTGCTCCTCTCGATTGCCTCCACATGTGCATAGGTTGTGCAATCGAAGACTTTCAGGTGGCCAAGCTCCACCTTCTTTCCACTCTAGACCTCTTCTGGAATGCCTCCATTCAGCTTATAATGAGGGGACCTATTCACAAAAAAATAAGAAAAAGTTAGAGCATCACCCCAAAAGAAATTTGGGAGTGATGTCTGCAGCCTCAAACTCCATGCCTTCTCGGTTAGTATCCAGTTCATCCTCTCCGTGACACCATTCTGTTGGGGAGTCATTCTCACCGTGTAATGGTGTTTGATGCCATTTTTCTCACAGTACCTCCTAAACTCCAGGCTAGTATACTCTCCTCCATTGTCCGACCTCAGACACTTTACTTGTCTCTCTGACTCCTCTACATCAGCTCTCCAGACTCTAAATCGGACAAACACCTCTGATTTTTCTTAGATCAAATAAACCCACACCTTTTTGAGAAATCATCGATGAAAGTAATAAAGTATTTTGCCCTATCTCAAGCTGATACAGGAGCTAGTCCCCATACATCCGAGTGCACTAAATCCAGCACTCCCTCGCTGTGCTTGATACTTCTGGCAAACTTCACCCTATACTGTTTGCCAAAGATACATGGCTCATAAAGATCTGTGCCCTCCTTCTTCAAGAATGGGATCATACCTCTTCTACTTAGTTCTGTGAGCCCATGGTCACTCATATGATCAATTCGATAGTACCACAGCCAACATAAAATCTGCTCCTCCTATGCCACTGCTAGCACCTCCACAATATCATTTACCACTGAGCCTTCCATTCTGTAAAGATTGTTGCTCAGTCTTCTACCTCTCATGACCACCAAAGCTTCCTTGAAAATTTTTAGACATCCACTCCCAGCCTGGCTACTAAAAGCATAACCCTACTCCTCCAAGTAGACCAAAGAAATTAATTTTTTTTCAACACCAAAAAATGCCTGATATTTGATAATGTACGAATAATCCCATCGTACATCCTCATCTTGATAGAGCCAATTCTAGCTACTTTGCATGGGTGATCATCTCCAAGGCTGACACTTCTACCATCGATCTTCTGGTAGGTAGCAAACCACTCTTGATGAGAAGTATAGTGGTACGAGCATGATAAATCTAATATCCATATAGTATCACAATCTGTGGATCCATCTAATATAACTAGCAGGTCTTCTTCACTGCTCATAGAAGCTGTATCATCTCCCTTGCTGGCCTTCTCTTTTTCTGATCTCAAAAGATGATAATCTCTCCTCAGGTATCAAGGCTGATGATATTTATAACATTTCGATGTCATCTTCCTCTGATCGCAAGACTCTGACCTGCCCTTGGATTTTTCTCTTATCTTCTTCTTTGATCTTCCCTATCTTTCATTCACAACCAAGATCTCAGACTTAGGATCTCCCTTATAGATCTTCTCTCTTTGCTCATTTGATCTGAGCACACCAACAACCTCTTCATAGTTTAGGATCTCCTTCTCATAGACTAAAGTTGTTATGAGACCATCATACGAACTTAGAAGAGAACATAATAGCAGCAATGCCCGATCTTCCTCATCGATCTTCACATCCAAACTCATCACCTCAGAACACATCTGATTGAACCTTTGGATATGTGCAACAAGATCTCCACCTTCGAGCATCCTCAGACTATACAGCTGTTTCTTCAACCATAGCTTGTTCATCATGTTCTTTCTCATGTATGTCTTCTCCAGTCTCTTCCAGAGCCTCTTTGCCATAATCTCTAAATAAACCTCGGGCAAAACCTGATCGGCCAAGCACATTCAGATTGTTCTAAAAGTAATTTTCTCTAACTCTTCCCAATCCTTACTACTGATCTTTTTCGATCTTTCTTCTATCAAGACCTTGTAGATCCTTTGCTGAACCAACAAGTTCTTTACTCTTTGCTACCATAGGATAAAGATTTTCTTATCGTCGATCTTCTCAAAATCCATCTTGAATCCACTTGATCCCATGACTTCAAACAAGTCAAAAATAGATCCCTAATACCCTTCACAATCGCACACACCAGCAAAACTATCCTTCAAAGTAGATCTAACTAGCCCTAGATCCTCTTTCCAAACTTCTATATCATTGTTCCTCCGTGTAAACAATCTCCACCTCAATCTAGAGAAAACCATGAAGCAAACTAGAAGTTTTAGGATAAAACCTAGTGCAATAGATTCTAGATGTAGTAAATCCTAGGTGTCTTCGTTTCTTCCATGCAATACCGCTCTAATACCAAATGTTGAGAATATGCGCTCTTCCCACATGGATCGACGTGGCTATCAGTGATTAGCCAAGTAACAAAGAAGTACTTCTTAGAGATCTCTATGGAAGCATGATCAAATAAATCAAGAAATAGAGAAGAAGCGAAGAAGAGATTTCTAAAAGAAAAGAGCTTTTATTCAGTATATTTCAGCACTCTCTCAACCTTGACCTATTTTTAGTATATATATTTTACAAAGGATCAAGTCTAAGCTCATAGAAAAACTTTCTAAATCCAAATAATCCACATACATAAAATAATAATCCATAAAAACTGAGCCGGCCCAGTTTCAGACTGGGCCGACTAACTTGCGACTGGGTCGGCTTAGTCTACAGTTGGACTGAGCTGACCCAATTGTGTACCATGCTAACAGCCCAAAAATGCTATTTTTTATCTAGATTTTTTTCTGAGACCTAGCCAACCTAGTCATGGACTAAGCTGACCTAGTTTCCAACTAAGCCAGCTCAGTCTCAAAGTGAGCCAGCCTAGTTTCTGAACTTTACTATTGAGACTGATTCTTCTTCCGACTCACTCTCGTCTTCCTATGATCTATCTTCTCATATTTTCAAGAATTGAGAGTGCCACTTCTGAGCTCACATAAATTAGATCTAAAATAGATCTGACGAACTGCTAACCTGGCTCTGATACCAATTGAAGAAAAAATCCTATTTACTTGGCATAGGATCGTTCAGATCTGATTGGATATGAAGAAATATTATAAAAATTAATTTATGATCCTAATCAGATATGAGACATCTTGAATCTGATCCTAAATATTTGATATTAAAAAAAATAAAAATAAAATTAAATCTAATTTAATTTCATACCTTGTTTTGGGTAATAAGATTATCCTGTGATGATCCTAATTGATCCTGAGGTTCTAGAAGGAGCCATGCATGTGCCTGGCCTCTACCATGTCCACTTAGATAGGATCTAGAGATCTTCTCCTTCTAATCACCTCTTCAAAAATCAGATTTAGATCTGATCTTGAGGTTCTTCAAAACTTCTTTTGAAGAAGCAACAGCAGTCTCTTTTCAATAATACTGCCTTCTTCCTGATCTGGGTGCCTTTCTTCCTTGGATGGTACTTGAACCCATGCCCAACTCCTTGGGCATGGAGAGGGGACAGAGAGGATCAGATGGGGCATGGAAGAGAGTGGGAGGAAGCCTTGGAGCATGAAAATTGTGCAAGACTTCTTAACCCTAGGCACAAATAGGGTTTAAATAGACCCTGCTACGCCATGTAGTGCCACATCATCCCAACCAATTAGAGGCCTTCGTTCAATCAGATCTAAATCTAATTGATGAGATGATGTCATCTGATCCAATCAGATAAGAGTCCCTAAAAAATCTCCATAGGTGGCACCAAGATTGGATAAAATAAAACTCTATGGCTCCTAGGTATTTAAACCCATCAAGAAACCTTGGAGTCCTATCAGTATGGGACTCCATCCCTTATCCATTTGGGGTGCATGCCTAGGGTGGCATGCACCCTATCTCTCATCTCTTTTAGTAGGGGGACAAGAGCCCCAGGTGCTCTCCAATAGGTGCATGACACATGGCCCTATGTTCTAAGTGTCGAGGGTCAATTGTTGACCTATGTCCAAAAATAGGAATTAGCAGGTGATAGAAATTGATAGGTATTGTCTTAAATCTATCTAACGAATTAAGATAATTCCTTTCTAATCTGGACAAGCTCTAGTTAGACTAAGATAAGAATCCTGAGTGAGCCTAAATATATTTGGCTTAGCTAAGATGAACCAAAATGATTACAAAAGGAGAATGTTAGGCTCAATCGTGTGCTAGCACGATTTCTTTAAACCTAATTAGATCTAATCCAAATCAATTGAACTTGATTAGTCCAATTGATGACATCCAGATCCAAACCCTTGCTTGTGTAACCCAATTAGGTTCAGTTCTATATGGTAATAAGATATGTCATGATTTCAATCTTCGACATCATCAAAATACCTTTCGATGGATCAGAACTTTTCTGATTCATACAATTAGATTGAACGATCATCTAAATCATTCTAATTTCTCTCAAAATCCATCAATAACACCTAGTAGTATATGGTGGCAACCAATTAGAATTGAAAGCAAACCTTTCGGTGCAGCTACCTATGTGATTGGGTTCTTCTATCTTGAGCCATGACAGGATTAGGGTTAAGGTAAACTCATCAAACCCAATATCTATCATATGAATTAATCATTCGATTCGAGTCCAATATGAAACTCTAATAGAAACTCTTTCTATCATCTTTACTCTACCATGGCCATGGGCTTAAGGACTCAATCTCATGATTATCATAGGGCTGCTCCTCATCTATCGAGGTAGATAGATCCCCTATTGGTGTAATCCAATTTCTACAATGAACATGCTATAGCCAACATACACCTTAAGATTTTGAATAGCTAGAAGATCGAGTTATGGTGTAGTCAAATTATAACACCCTCAAGGTGAACTACTGATGCAACTCAGATCAAAGAACCAGACACACCACTGTAGCATCGAGTCAGTCATCGATGAGAAGGTAGACTTTCTTATGACTACTCGAGGTGATCATGCTTAGTAATCTCATTCTCTAACGAGTACCTGTACTCTCACTTTAGTGTCTCCATACCGTAGACTCAGGACACATCTATCCTAAGAAAGCGATCGTACACCAACCTTCTGGATCGATCATCATGCTGATGATGATTCTACGATCAGAAGCTGTTTATGAGTTAATTATGAAAATTCATATCTTAAATTTTTAACTCTTAAAAATATGAATTATCATTACCATTAACTCAAAAGATGTATTACAAATACTTTAAATACACACCATGATAGAAAATAATTCTTTTATTAATTTATAATTAAAATTATAAAATTATGCTTAGAATTGTATTACAAGTGTTTAGCCAATCTGGCTTCTAGGGCACACATCTAACATTAGAGATCAGATTTTGGTGCACTATGATTAGAGAATCATTGGACAAGAGTTGTCAACTAATCAGTTTATCCATCATCAATAACTGTTAGGTGAGGTGGTGAGTTAGTTGGTGGGACCGCACCACCCACTAGAAATCAATAATTATGAAGATTTTTACATATCTACCAAGGAAGTGTAGGGATCCAAGTAAATAGTGGAGCCTAATTTATTTAAAAATAAAATATCTAAATAAATTGGTTAAGTCTAATTATAAAATCTAACTATAAACTTTGACTCTCTATAGAAAAATATCTGCATTCAACCCACTAGCTTGTATCCCAAATACCCATAGACTGATCGAATCCAACTACAAGAATTGGCTCCAAAACTTCATAATAGTTTTAAATTTTGAGAAGTTGACTCATGTGTTGGAACAGGATCCTCTCACTTTACTAGCACGTCTGTCCACTGATCAAAGAACTTTTCTAAAAAAATGGATGGATGAAGATAACAAAGCCAGGTATTATATGTTAGGCTCGATATCTGATGAGCTCCAACACCAACATGAAGATATTAAGACTAGCTGCCAAATATTGGCTCACTTATAAAAGTTGTTTGGTGAACAGAGTTGCACAGCTAAATATCAAGTTACTAAAAGACTTTTTAAGGCTCAGATGCATGATGAGCAGTCGGTCCAAGATCATTGTCTGATGATGATCAAGGACTTAGAAGAGCTTGAGAAGCTCGGTGTCAAGTTAGATCAGGAATTGCAGAATGATATAATTCTGTAGTCTTTGACTGATGCGTATGAGCAGTTCATCATAAACTACCATATGCATAAACTGCAAAATACCTTGACTGAACTTATGAATATACTAGTTACTGCTAAGCTCTCTATGAAAGGTTCAAAGAGCTCATTGCTTGCTATGGAGCAGACTTCTTCCAAAAGAAAGTCTTTTGGAAAGAAGAGAAAGACTGCAAAGAAGTAGAAGATGGAAGATGGAAAGAAGAAGAAGGTAGAGCCAAAGAAGAAGACCGCTAACAAGAAAAAATATTTTCATTATAACATAGATGGTCACTGAAAGCGGAACTTCCCTCTATACCTAGCCAGCCTGAAGAACAAGAAGGAGATAGGTCCTTCTGGAGGTATGCTCATCATAGAATCTAATCTTATGATTTCTTCTACATCCAGTTGGATGCTTGACTCTGGTTCTAGTGCTCACTTGTACACTTCTATGCAGGATCTTGAGGATAGCAGGAGGCTGAGGGATGGTGAGATGATCCTATGGATCGAAAATTGAGCAAGAGTTGCTGCTATGATCATGGAAATATACCCTCTTTGATTAACATTAGGATTAGATTTAGTTCTTAGAGATTATTTTTATATGCCTGCAATAAGCAAAAATTTGATTTTTGTTTCATATTTAGCACAAGAAGGCTATGTAATTAATTTTCTTAAAGGCCATTATAATATTTTTTTTATGAAAAAAATAAAATTATAAGTGGTTTTCTTATAAATGGTCTCTATTAGTTACATATTGATGTTTCTATTTTTAATATCGAGCAAAACATGAATGCCATAGAATCAAAGCGACCTAAGAATAGTCTAAATGATAGGTATCTTTGGCACCTTAGGCTAGATCATATAACTGAAGACAACGTTAACAAATTGAAGAAATTTGGACTATTGAGTCTATTGACTTTTGAGTCATATCCGACTTGTGAATCATGCCTTAATGATAAAATGACAAAGGTTTCTTTTGTAGGATAAGGAAAAAGGGCCATAGACCTACTTGCCTAGTACATACTGATGTATGCGGCCCATTTGATGTGCCAGTCTGGGATAATTATGTTTACTTTATCATCCTTATTGATGATCTATCTCGGTATGGATATGTATATTTGATGCAACATAAGTCTAATGCTTTTGAAAGGTTCAAGAAATTCAGGCTCGAAGTAGAAAAACAAACAGAAAAACCTATTAAGGATCTTGATCAGATCGAGGAGGTGAATATCTTAGTTAGAAATTTCTAGACTATCTTAAGAATAATAGCATAGTCTCTCAATGGACTCCACCTGGAATGCCTCAACTCAATAAAATTTTAGAACGAAGAAATCGGATCCTATTAGATATGGTCTAATCCATGATGAGTTTTATGGATCTTCCTGTGTTTCTTTAAGGATATTGTCTTATGACCATTATATATTTACTGAATAGGGTTCTCTCTAAAATCATTCCTACCACACCATATGAGATATGCTATAATAAGAAATCAAGTCTGAGTCATCTCAAAATTTGGGATTGTTTGGCTCATGCCAAGAGACAACAGGCGGACCAATTAGAGTCTAGGTCCTTTAGACCTTGGTTTATTGGATATCCTAAAGAGTCATTAGGATATTATTTCTATCTTTCAAAAGATCATAATTAATTGTGAGTTGACATGCCATCTTTCTTAAAAAATAGTTTATTCAAGATGGTGGCATCAAAAGATAGATTAGACTCGAGGAGAAAGTCTTCGATGAGAAATAAGCTAAGGAATCTATGTAACCCAATCAGGTTGAGCCAATCCAGACACTACCTCCTCTACCTTGTAGATCAAGTAGAATTTTTTATCCTCCTGAATGGTACTTAGGTACTATCTCAGAAGATGTAGAGAAAATATTCCTCATAGGAAATGGGGCTCATGGTGATGATCCAAAAATCTATGATGAGATGATATTAGATATCGACTTCGAAAAATGGTTAGAAGCAATGAAGTCAGAGATTGACTCAATGCATTTGAACCAAGTCTAGACCTTGGTAGATCTACCTGAAGGTATAGTACCTATTGAGTGTAAATGGTTCTTCAAGAGAAAGTTAGGTACCGATGGGAATGTAGAGACGTTCAAAGCAAGGCTCGTAGGAAAAGGGTATAGTCAGTGCGAAGGCATTGACTATTAGATTATTCTTTCGCCAAAAGCAATGCTCAAATCTATCCATACATTGCTTACTGTTGCAGTCTATTTCAATTATGAAATATGGCAGATGGACGTGAAAATGGCATTCTTAAATGGATATCTTAAGGAAGATATCTATATAGAATAGTCACTAGGTTTCACATCCAATGATGATGATCATAAGATATGCAAGCTGCAAAGATCCATATATGGACTTAAGCAAGGATCTCAAAGCTGGAATGCTCATTTCAATGATGTAATCAAATCATTTAGATTCATCAAGAATGAGAAGGATTTTTATATTTTTAAAAAGGTCAGTGGGAGTGCTGTTGTCTTTTTTGTATTATACGTGGATGACATCCTCCTAATTGAGAATGATATTCCTATGTTGACTACAGTCAAAATATGATTGTCTAAGGAGTTGTGTATAAAAGATCTAGGAGAGGCATCCTTTATTCTGAAAATTAAGGTCTATAGAAATAGACCGAATAGGATGCTAGGTCTCTCATAGAAAATGTACATAAAGAAGGTGCTGAAGAGGTTCAGCATGGAAAACTCAAAGAGATGTTTAGTACCCTTTAGATATGGTATTCATCTCTCCAAGAAGATGTGCCCTAGCACACCTGAGGAGATTGAATGCATGAGCAAGATTCCTTATGCTTCGACAATAGGGAGCCTCATGTATGCCATGCTATGTACACGATTTGATATTGTCCATGCTGTATGTGTTATGAGCAGATATCAGTCAAATCCAGGTGAAGAGCACTGGACTTCTATGAAATATATTCTTAAGTACTTAAGAAAGACTAAGGATATGTTTCTAGTTTTTGGTAGTAGAGAACTCCAAGTTTAGGGGTATACAGATTTGAATTTTATATTCGACATAAATGATCGAAAGTCGACATCTGAAAGTCTGATTATTTATAATGGTGGAGATGTCAGTTGGAAGAGTTTTAAGTAGATGGTAATAGTAGACTCCACCATGGAAGTAGAGTACATCACTATGTCGGAGGCTGCAAAGGGGTATTCTAGTACAAAAAATTTATCGCAAAGCTCTGAGTGATGACATCAGATGCTGTACCTCTGTATTGTAATAATAATGGTGCTATAGTCCTAGCTAAGGAGCTAAGGTCTTAGCAAAATTCCAAGCACATCGAGCAGCGATACCACCTCATCCGTGTTTACCTCAAGAAGGGATATGTCAAGGTCAAGAAAGTTGACACTATAGATAATGTGGCTAACCTGCTGATAAAGCCATTGAGCTAGTAGAAAATCAAAGCCCACCATGAGAAGATGGGACTTAGATTTGTAGCCAATTGGCTTTAGGTCAAGTGGGAGTTTGTTAGATATGTGCCCTAGAAGCTTGATTGGCTAAATACTTGCAATATACTTCTAAGAGCAATTTTATAATTTTGACTATAAATTAATAAAAAAGTTATTTTCTATCATAGTGTGTATTTAAAGTGTCTGTGATACATCCTTTAAGTTAATGATAATGATAATTCATATTTTGAAGAGTTAAAAATTTAAGACATAAATTTTCATAATTAACTCATAAACTGCTTTCGATCGTAGGATTATTATAAGGATGATGATCGATCCAAAAGATTGATACACGATCACTTTCTTAGGATAGATGTATCTTAAGTTTATGGTGTAGAGATACTAGAGTGAGAGTATAGGTACTCGTTAGAGAACGAGGGCACTGAGCTTGACCATCTCAAGTAGTCATAAGAAAGTCTACCTTCTCATCAATGACTAGCTCAATGCTGCAGTGGTATGTCTGGTTCTTTAATCTGAGGTGCATCGATAGTTCATCTTAAGGGTATTATAGTTTAACTATACCATAACTTAGTCTCATAGCCATTCAGAATCCTGAGGTGTATGTTGTCCATAGCATGCTCATTATAGGAATTAGATTGCACCAATAGGGGATCTATTTACCTCTATAGATGAGGAGTAGTTCTATAATAATCATTAGATTGAATCCTTAAGCCCATGGCCATGGTAGAGTGAAGATGATAGAAAGAGTTTCTATTAGGGTTTCACATTGGACTCGAATCAAATGATTAATAAATATGATGGATGTTTGGTTTGATGAGTTCTCTTTAACTCTAATCTTATCGGAGCTCAAGATAAAAGAACCCAATCACACAGGTAGCTGCACCGAGAGGTTTGCTTTTAGTTTCGATGGATTGCCACCATATACTGCTAGGTATTATTGGTAGATTTTGAAAGCAATTAGAATGATCTTGATGATCGATCAATCTAATTGTATGAATTAGAAATGTTCTAGTTCATCGAAAGGTGTTTCAATGATGTCGATGATAGAGATCATCACATGTCTCATTACCATATGAAACTAAATCTAACTGGATCACATAACTAAGAATTTGGATTTAGATATCATCAATTGTGCCAACCTAGTTTGATTGATTTGGATTATATCCAATTAGGTTCAAGATAGTTATGCTAGCACACGATTGAGTCTGGCTTTCTTCTTCTGTAATCTTTTTGATTCATCGCAACAAAGTCAAATTTAATTTGACTTATTTCTATATCTTGAATAGATTTATTTTCATCTGATTGAAATAAGTCCAGGTCATACTAATTATACAAATTAAATCCATTCCTAGTGCAATTGGACTAGGGTCAAAAGTTGATTCAATTTAGAGAATTGAGGGTCACCTGATCAGATGCTTCTAGAAAATTATCTAGAAATCTTTTTAATCTAATTTTTTGTTATGTGATAGGGATCGATTCATGCTATGGGTGTGATAAATTTTGTGATTTATGATAGTGGTTTGACTAGATTTTGATAGAGTTTGATTTAGATCAAACTCTTGAGAGAAAAGTCCTAGGCACAATGGACTCTTCCTTATCTACTCATGCCGCCACCTTCTAGATTGAATTTTGGCAACAAAACTAGATCAGATCTAGGTTTTCATGTGGAGAATAGGTCCTAGAGTCCCTTTGATCAAATAATAAGTGACTTTGTCAAAGAAGGACTCTAAATGGCGTTGGGTTTAAGAAATCTTTCTCATGCTAAAGAGAGAATCTCATGCAAAGATGCTGCCACCCATACCATATCCCACACCCCCTCTATCCACTCTCTCCCTCTCTTCTACACATCTAAAAAGTTAGGCATAAATCTGAGAAGAAGGTCCATGGTTTTTGGTGCAAGATTTAGGATCTACGTGATGGTGTTCATAAGATGGACGGGCTGCCTTCAGAAATAGTTTTGAATGATCTATAGATTAGATTTAGATATGATCTTTCGATGAGAGATTCATGAAGAGAATATATTTAGATCCTACCCAAGTGGATACCAGTAGAGGCCAGGCACATATGTGGCTCCTTCTAGAACCTCAAGAACCAACAGGATCATCGCAGGATAATCAGATTATCCAACAAGGTACTTCAAATTAAATATGATTTAATTTTATTTTTAATTTTTAATGTTAGATCATCATGATTAGATCTAAAAATTCTTATATTTGATCAGATCATAAAAATTTTTGTAAAAAAATCCACCTTAGATCTGATCAGATCTGGATGATTTTGCGGCAGAAAATCAGATTTTTCGGTAGAAAATCAGATTTTCCCTTCAATTTGGGCCTTCGATAGCTAATCTTCATCGATCTGATCGACGACTTTTCTCCTGATCTCTTGGATACTCTAAAAGGCCAAAAGATAATAAACAGAGGATGATGAGATGGTGTAGAAAGTCTGGTGGCGATCCGATGCTCATAGCACTTGATCTCTCCACCCGAACCCTAAGTCCCAACTTTAGGGTTTTGAAAACTTAAGAAAACCTGATGCCCGAAAATCCTCTCATGCCCTCTCTCTTTAGAATTTTCTCATGAAACAAATTTTCATGAGTAGAGGGACTCTCCCTCTATCATACACCCACATCAAAACTTTTTAGTTGGATGACAAAAGAAAAAAAATAATAGAAGTGGCATGTGAGGAATGTTGGCATAGAAAAGACAAATTTCTCTCCCTAGACTTTTCCATGCCCATAATTGCACCCCTCTCAATTTTTCTCTCTATAAGAAACCTTCCCACGCCCCTCGCAGATACCTCATGCTGATCCACACATGCCTAAAAAAAGAAATCTTCTTAAAAAGGTGACAATAGATGGGAATTTCGTGTGTGTGGAGATAAGATAAGGAGGTTAGGTTGTTTTAACCACTCACTTGATTTCAAAATTCAAATGAATCTCTTATCCATATCCAGCACCCTTCCCATGTAATTGATGTTGGGAAATGTGCTCCAAAGCTAGTCATCAGCCTATTGATGGTTGAGCTATATTATAATTATAATTAATTTATTAATTAATAAAATATATTTTTGGTATTTCCATCATAAGTTTTCATCTTCTAACAAACTCCATTATTATGATGAAGTCCTTAGGACTATTTAGATTCGATAAAGAGAGAATTTATTAATTAGTCCTTAAAACTATTCACGATCAAATGATAGACTGCTAAATAGGATGATAGTGTCTGTCGAGCATAGATCACTGTATGCTATATAGGTTGGTTGTCCTCTTAAGCATGGAGTGTGGAAACACTAGTATGGCATACATGTGAGATATAAAGGTATATCATCACTGAACATAATCAACTCTAGAGCATTCTGCTATCAAGAATGTCTCTTATTGGTGCAAAAATCTATAAGAATGCTGGTGGAAGCTGGAGTTGAGAAGGTGAGGCTGCCAATGGGACCTGCAAAATAAAGTCCAAATTGGAGGTGGATGGCTTTGGCAAGACCCTCCGACGTCCAAGTCAATTCTCCGACCAACTGAAATTGAGTCCTCAGAAAATAGGGAGGCAGAGTGATGGGAAAGGGGAGGGAGCTTGAAGAAAAATGTATCTGAAAGGATTTTTTTATAGATGGAGCATGTAACAAACTGATGGTGATAGTTGTAACCATCTAGTAGTGGGCCATTCAGGCCATGTGGTATTTATTATGGGGCTGAGTTATCATTTGTCATAACTTGTAGGTAGTGGAAATCCCTCTATTAGAGTTTGGACCTAAATTGGAGACTTTGGTACATGTAGTGGACTTATGACCGATCGAGGTTCGTTGAGGTTAATGCCTGGTAGTTTTAAAAAGTTTGAAATCTTGCTAAGCCGCGCGCAAGTAGGTGCTCCCAGAATTGAGATCTGAAGCTCTGTACTCCATTCTTCATGGAGTGGTTGTCATGAATCATTGATTTAGCGAGGCCCTTTTGGAGGGCTTCAATTGACAGGTGTAACATTGGCTCGGTAGGTCTGCAACTAGCTAGAAGAAGCTCATCCTGAAAGGTATTTGAAAGGATGAACTTCAGTTGAAGGTAGGATGACTGAAATGAGTGTGTCCAGAAGGAGTTCACCTAGAAGGAGCGCCACCAAGAAGAGCACGATCGGAGGAGTTCATCTAGAAGGAGTGCGACTGCAGGAGTTCATCCAGAAGAAGCATAATTGGACGAGTTCATCTAGAAGGAGCATGACTGAAGAAATTCATCTGACAGGAGCGTGATTAGAAAAGTTCGTCCAAAAGGAGCATAATTGGAAGAGCTCATCTGGAAGGAGTATGACTAGAGGGAGTGCCACTGGGCCCTGAACCTGCTATTCATTTTTGGTCAGAAGGCGAGATTAGCATAATATCAGTTCTACTTTACTGTTTAAGATCTTGTCGCCGAACTTCTATGTACTGTTGAGAGGTTCTATGGTATGATCTTGTTGCTGAGGGGATCGATTCGATGGGAGGAGGGTCGGTTGCTAAAGACTTCGACCAAGAACTTCGACGGGGGTTATTTTTCTCCAACACTTATCCCACTACTTTAGAGTTTGAATTTCGAATGAAGTACAAGAGAGTTGCTGCAGCCAAGGTCCCTTGCCAACTTTCCACCCTCAGAGAATAAGACCTTTTGTCCTCTTTCAAATTGGTGTAGAAGTTTAATGTCAGATGACCTGAAGGGACAAATTTTCTTGAAAACCATCTGGCGTGGAGCTCGAAGTATGGCATAATTATTGTTCCATCTGATGGTGGGTGCGAGTGGGACATGTGGTCGGTTAGGATTAGCTGAAGAAGTCTTGCGATCATGACTTCCTCTTATTCTATTTTACTATTTAAACCTCTCCTTCTTCCATAGTCTCTCACCTTCATTTGCATTCCTCCTTCTCTTTTCTCCATTTTTTTGTCGCCCCCGAGCATCTTGTCCTTATTGAAGAAAAAATCCTATTTTCTTAGCACCGGATCATTCAGATATGATTGGATCTGAAGAAATATTTTAAAAAAAAATTTTATGATCCTAATCAAATCTGAGATATCTCAAATCTAAACCTAAAGATCTGATATTAAAATTAAAAATAAAATTAAATCTAATTTAATTTTATACCTTATTTTGGATAATCAGATTATCCTATGATGATCTTGGTTGTTCCTGAGGTTCTGAAAGAAGCCACGCATGCGCCTGGCCTCTACCAATGTCTACTCGAGTAGGATCTGGAGGTCTTCTTCTTTTGAATCAACTCTTTAAAAAAAATATCTGGATCTGATCTTGAGGTTCTTCAAAAATTTTTTTGATGAAGTAGCAGTCGTCTCTTTCAGCAGTGCTACCTTCTTTCTGATCTGGGCACCTTTCTTTCTTTGATGGCACTTGAACTCATGCCCAACTCCTTGGGCATGGAGAGAGGAGAGAGAGGATCAGATGGGGCATGGAAAAGAAAGAGAGGCAGCCTTGGGGCATGAAAATTATGCAAAAACTTTTTTAACCCTAGGTGCAGATAGGATTTAAATAGATCCTGCTGTGCCATGTAGTGCCACATCATTCTGACCAATCAGAGGCCTTCATTCAATCAGATCTAAATCTGATTGATGAAATGATGTCATCAGATTCAATCAGATGAGTGTCCCTTAAAAATCCACATAAGTGGCACCAAGACTCGATAAAACAAAACTCTTTGGCACCTAGGTATTTAAATCTATTAAGAAATCCTAGAGTCCCATCTGTATGGAACTCCATCCCTTATCCATATGGGGCACATGCATAGGGTGGTGTGTGCCTTCTCTCTTACCACTATTAGTAGAGGGACAAGAGCCCCAGGTGCTCTACTATAAGACCATGACACATGGCCCTATGTCCAAGTGTTCAGGGTCAACTGTTGACCTATATACAAAAACATGAATTAGTAGGTGATAGGAATTGATAGGTGTTGTCTTAAATCCATCAAATGAATTAAGATAATCTTTTTTTGATCTGGACAAGCTCCAGTAAAACTAAGACAAGGTTCCTGAGTGAGCCCAAATAAATTTGGCTCAGCCGAGACGAACCAAAATGATTACAAAAGAAGAATGTTAGGCTCAATCGTGTGCTAGTTTGATTTTCTTGAAACTAATTGGATCTAATCCAAATCAATTAAATTGGATTAGTCTAATTGATGACATCCAGACCCAAAGTCTTGTTTATGTGATCTAGTTAGGTTCAATTTTGTATGGTAATGAGACATGTCATGATCTCTATCATCGACATCATCGAAACACCTTTCAATGGATCAAAACATTTTTGATTCATACAATTAGAATGATTGATCATCTAAATCATTCTAATTGCTCACAAAATCCACCAGTGACTCCTGACAGTATATGGTGGCAACCAATTAGAATCAAAAGCGAACCTCTCGATGCAGCTATCTATGTGATGGGATTCTTCTATCTTGAGCTCCGACTGGATTAGGGTTAAGGTGAACTCGTCAAACCCAATGTCCAACGTATGAATTAATCATTCGATTTGAGTCCAATATGAAATCCTAAAAGAAACTCTTTCTATCATCTTCACTCTACCATGGCCATGGGCTAATGGACTCAATCTCAAGATTATCATCAGGCTACTCCTCATCTACCGAGGTAGATAAATCCCTTATTGGTGTAATACAATTCCTACAATGAATATGCTATAGCCAACATACATCTCAGGATTTCGAATGGCTAGAAGATCGAGTTATGATGTAGTCAAACTATAACACCCTCAAAATGAACTATCAATGCACCTCAGATCAAAGAACCAGACACACCACTGCAGCATCGAGTCAGTCATCGATGAAAAGATAGATTTCCTTATGACTGCTCGATGTGGTCATGCTCAGTGCCCTCATTCTCTAACGAGTACTTATTCTCTCACTCTAGTGTTTTCACACCATAGACTTAAGATACATCTATCCTAAGAAAGCGATCGTACACCAACCTTCTAGATCAATCACCATCCTTGTGATGATCCTATGATTGAGAGCAGCTTGTGAGTTAATTATTAAAATTCATATTTTAAATTTTAAACTCTTGAAAATATGAATTATCATTACCATTAATTCAAAGGATATATCATCGATACTTTAAATACACACTATGATAGAAAATAATTTTTTTATTAATTTATAGTCAAAATTATAAAATTACCCTTAGAAGTGTATTACAAGTGACAGCCAATCTTGCTTCTAGGACACACATCTAACAAACTCCCACTTGACCTAAAGCCAGTTGGCTATAAATCTAAGTCCTATCCTCTCAAGATGGGCTTCGATCTTCTGCTGGCTTAATCGCTTTGTCAATGGATCAGTCGCATTATTTATAGTGTCGACTATCTTGACCTCAACGTATCCCTTCTCGAGATAATCATGGATGAGGTGGTATCGCTGCTTGATGTGCTTAGATTTTTGATGAGATCTTGGCTCCTTAGCTAGGGCTATGGTACCATTATTGTCGCAATACAGTGGGATGGAATCTGATGGTATCACTTCAAGCTCTATGGCAAACTTCTTATATTAGAATGCCTCCTTTGCAGCCTCTGATGCAGTGATATACTTTGCTTCCATTCCATGATGGAGTCTGCTATCACCGTCAGCTTGGAACTCTTCCAACCGACAGCTCTACCATTACAAATAAAGAGACTTTTAGATATCAACTTTCGATCATCTATATGGGACATAAAATTTGAGTCTGTATACCCCTGAACCTGGAGTTCTCCATTACCAAAGACTAGAAACATATCCTTAGTCCTTCTCAAGTACTTAAGGATACATTTCATAGAAGTCTAGTGCTCTTCGACTGGATTTGATTGATACCTTCTCGTGACACCCACAACATGGCCAATATCAGGTCGTGTACATAGCATGGCATACATGAGGCTCTCTATTGCCGAAGCATAAGGGATCTTGCTCATGTATTCAATCTCCTCAGGTGTGCTAGGGCACATCTTCTTGGAGAGATGAATGCCATGTTTGAAGGATACTAAACCCTTCTTAGCATTTTTCATGCTAAACATCTTCAGCACATCTTCTATGTACATTTTTTATGAGAGACCCAGTATCCTATTTGGTCTATTTCTATAGATCTTAATTCCTAGAATAAAGGATGTCTCTCACAGATCTTTTATAGAGAACTCCTTAGACAACCATATTTTGATTGTAGTCAATATGAAAATATCATTTTCAATTAGGAGGATGTCATCTACATACAGTACGAGGAAGATAACAGCACTTCCACTGATCTTTCTGAAAACACGAGGCTCCTCCTCATTCTTGATGAATCCAAATGATTTGATTACATCATTGAAATGAGAATTCCAGCTCTAAGATACTTGCTTAAGTCCATATATGGACCTTTGCAGCTTGAAACCTTGTGATCATTATCATTGGATGTGAAACCTAGCGGCTGTTCCATATAGATATCTTCCTCAAGATATCCATTTAAGAATGCTATTTTTACATCCATCTACCATATTTCATAATCGAAATAGGATACAATGGCAAGCAATGTGTGGATGGATTTGAGTATGGCTACTAGCAAAAAAGTATCCTAATAGTCAATTCCTTCATGCTGACTATACCCTTTCTCTACGAGCCTTGCTTTGAATATCTCTACATTTCCATCGACACCTATCTTTCTCTTGAAAATCTATTTGCACCCAATAGGTACTATACCTTCAAGTGGATCTACCAAGGTCCAGACCTGGATTGAACGCATTGAGTCAATCTTTGACCTCATTGCCTCAAACCATTTCTCGAAGTCAATATCTGATATCGCCTCGTCATAAGTTTTGGGATCATCACCATGAATCCCATTTCTTGTGAGGAACATTTTCTCTACATCTTCTGATATAGTACCTAAGTACCTTTCAGGAGGATGAAAAATTCTATTTGATTAACGAGGTGGAAAAGGTGGTGTCTGGGTTGGCTCAATCTGACTGGGTTCCATAGGTTCCTTAGCTTGTTTCTCATCGGAGACTTTCTCCTCGAGTCTAATCTATCTTTCGATGCCATCATCTAGAATAAACTATTTTTTAAGGAAGATGGTATGTCAACTCACAATCACATTATGATTTTCTGGATGATAGAAATAATATCTTAATGACTCTTTAGGATATCTAATAAACCGAGTTCTAAAGGACCTAGACTCTAATTTATCCGCCTATTGTCTCTTAACATGGGCCAGACAATCCCAAATTCTGAGATGACTTAGACTTGATTTTTTACCATGTCATATCTCAAATGGTGTGGTAGGAATGGTCTTAGAGGAAATCCTATTCAGTAAATATATAGCAGTCATCAGACTATGTTCTCAAAGAAACTCAAAAAGGTCCATGAAACTCTTTATGGATCGAACCATGTCAAATAGGATCCTATTTATCCGTTCTAAAATTCTGTTAAGTTGAGGCACTCCAGGTGGTGTCTATTGAGAGACTATGCCATAATATTTAAGATAGTTTAGGAATTTCGACTAAGATATTTGCCTCCTCGATCTGATTGAAGAACTTTAATATGTTTTCCTACTTATTTTTCTACTTCAAGATTGAATTTCTTGAACTTTTCAAAAGCTTTAGACTTGTGTGGCATTAAATACACATACCCATACTGAGACAAATCATTAGTAAAGATGATGAAGTAGACATAATTATCTCTGATTGGTATATCAAATGGATTGCATACATCAGTATGTACTAGGGCAAGCAGGTCTATGGCCCTTTCCCCATGTCCTACAAAAGAGAGCTTGGTCATTTTTTAATGAAGGCATGATTCATAAATCGGATATGACTCGAAAGTCAATGAACTCAATAGCCCAGATTCTTCCAATTTGTTAATCCTATCTTCAGCTATATGACCTAGCCTAAGGTGCCAAAGATACCTATCATTTAGACTATCTCTAGGTTATTTTGATCTTATGGCATTTATATTCTATTTGATATTAAAATTAGAAACATTAATATGTAACTGATAGAGACCATTTATAAAAAAAACCACTTACAATTTTATTTCTTTCATAAAGAATATTACAATGGTCCTTGTGAAAACTAATTACATAGCCTTCTTATGCTAAACATGAAATAAAAATCAAATTTCTGCTTGCTACAGGCACATAAAAATAGTTCCTAAGAACTAAATCTAATCCTGATGGTAATCATAGAGGGTAGGTTCCCACGGCCACAGTAGTAACTCTTGCTCTCTTTCCGATGCATAGGATCATCTCACCTATCCTCAACCTCCTGCTATCCTCAAGACCCTACACAGAAGTGCACAAGTAAGCACTAGAACCAGAGTCAAGCACCCAACTGGATGCAGAAGAAATTGTAAGATTAGATTATATAACGAGCATACCTTCAGAAAGACATGCTTTCTTCTTATTCTTCAGGTTGGTCAAGTACAAGGAGCAGCTCCACGTCCATTGACCGTCAGTATTGTAATTAAAATATTTTTCTTTATCAGTAGCCTTCTTCGACTCTGCCTTCTTCATCTTTCCACCATCCACCTTCTGCTTCTTTACGAATTTTCTCTTCTTCCCAAAAGACTCTCTCTTGGAAGAAGTCCACTCCATAGTAAATACCGAGCCTTTAGAACCTTCCACAGAAAGTTGAATAATAACCAGCATGTTCAATGGAGTTAGCCAAGGTAATTCTAAGTTTAGCATATGGTAGTTCATGAGAACTATCCAATGCATCAGTTAAAGGACTGGAAATTATATCAATCTACAAATCCTGATCAACTTGACACCCGAGATTCTTTCTAAAGCTCTTCTTAGTCCTTGATCATCATCCATACAATGATCTTGGACCGACTGTCTCATCCATGATATTTGGGCTGTGCGACACTGTTCCCAATAACTGTTGCATGGTGAGGCCAATATTTAGTGCTAGTCTTAATATTTTAATGCTGGCACTAGAGCTCACCAGACATCAAGCCTAACATGTAATATTTGATTTTGTTATCTTCATCCATCTGAAGGAAAATCCTGATTTTTTGGATCAGGTTCATTCAAATCTGATTGGATCAAGAGGATATATTTTAAATTTTCCTATTTTTTTTTCTAATCAGATCTAGGAACTTTCAGATTGAATATGTTCAATTTCAGTTCTAAAATAAAATAAATCACATAAAATCAAATACTAATTTAGATTCCCTATCAAGGACTAATCATCATACGATTGAGACCTGTATACACAGGAAAAGTGTTCATAGATCCCTAGGTCTTATTTAGATCTAGATAATTTCTATTACATGGGTTAAGGGAATGGGTTAGCTTGATCAGGTTCATTAATTGGGGTTGACCAGCGTATTAGATTAAATTATGGACATATTAGAAAAATTGATACTGAAATTAATAGTATTAATTAGGAAATTAGTCAATTAAAATAGATCATTCAATAGTTGTAAGTTGATCAAAGTCCATAATTAAACAATGGCTGTATCGTGGCTCAGTGGTCCGATGCCTAGTCTTTAGGTAGACCAAATCAAAATGATATAAATCAATTGGTTCTAAGTAAGTATGGCATTCAGATTGTATATTTTTAAATTGAGCCTGCTTACCCTACCATTTTTATGGTCTCTAAGAAAGCTTTTGGGACCTCCCCACCATCTCACTCCTGACAATATGTGGTTTAATCAAGTTTTGATTAGGTTTATTGATTTGTGCTAATCATTTCATATAGAATTAGTGAGACTATTTTATCAGTAGACTGATAGGTGCCCATGAATAGAATTGATCCTATCTATAATGCTTGCAAAGTCAGTGGAGGACTTGATTTAGTAATCAGTGGGAGCAATTTGGTCCATATTCTTTCTATCCTTAAATCATAATAATTGAAATCTTCTAAAATTATTAGCTTCCTTAAAATGATAAAGTTATAGGAATAACAAGTCATAGCTCCTATTAAGATGTTTGATAATGGATCCATTAACTCATAATCATTGAAGGCCCAAGGCCTGGTGCTTGTTGACTAATGAAATTATCATCCATCTATGATGACTTGGGTTCTCTCTAATGGTGGTTGGTTGGCCAACCAAAGTTGGGCCTAATCATTCATTGGTTGATGCCGCAAGTATGGTCAATGTTAATGGTTGGACCTAACTGAATCCTTTTCTGAGAAGCCAAAGCCAGACTTAGCTAGAGGTAAAATTAAAATTACTAGAAATTATTTGAGAAATAATTGGTTATGACCTATCCTTAGATGTACATGAAGTGGCCAACCAAAATTGGGCTCATGTACAGTCTAATGTGATTCTAGTAACCTACTAGAATTAAAGTAATTTCTCGATTGAAGGTAGAGAACTACATTCGATAAAATATGAGAGAATCTTTAGACTAATGTTCAAATATTTAGGCTTAAATAATTCATAATACATTAGATTATTATTCTCTTTTTCTCAATTAGGGTAAATAAACCCTAATTGCCTCCTATTACTTTAGATAGTGATAACTTATGGGACCTTTTGATAATTATATCGAATTGGATTTGATTCAGCAGTACAATGGATTACATATTGGGCTTTT